>JARPMJ010001290.1:0-173937 GCA_033366665.1 Phoxinus dragarum
GCCAACTCACAGTGGTAGATACTGAACAGGTGGGTATCACAGGTGAGTGGGGGGTCAGGCTTACTTCCTTCTGGCACTGGTGCCAACTCCCAGTGGTAGGTACTAAACAGGTGGGTATCGCAGGTAAGTAAATGAGTCAGGCTTACTTCATTCTGGCTCTGGTGCCAACTCACTGAACAGGTGAGTATCACAGGTGAGTATCGCAGGGGCGTAGGTGGATCAGGGCTCACAGGAGTTGTAAAGGGTGGGCACTTCGCACCCTACAGGTGGGTTTCAGGGCTACAGCAGACTCAAGTCGCAAGCGGAGCGGGGCTTTGGCTGGCACAGACAGAATCAACACTTCAAATAGACGGTGAATAGCTCTCACATGGGTGGCAAGAGACAGAGTCAATAGCTGAACAGGGCTTTCACTGGGACAGACAGCATTCAAACTTCAAGCAGAGGTAAACAGTTCTCACGTGTGTTGCAGGGGACAAAGTCACAAGCTGAGCGGACGCTCACTGGAACAGACGGAGTCAACGCTTCAAATAGAGGTGAACAGCTCTCACGTTGGTGGTAGGAGACAGAGTCATAAGCTGAGCAGGGCTTTCACTGGGGCAGACAGCACACAAACTTCAAGCAGGTAAACAGTTCTCACGTGTGTTGCAGGGGACAAAGTCACAAGCTGAGCGACGTTCGCTGGAACAGACGGAATCAACACTTCAAATAGAGGTAAACAGCTCTCACATTGGTGGTAGGAGACAGAGTCATAAGCTGAGCAGGGCTTTCACTGGAGCAGACAGCACACAAACTTCAAGCAGAGGTAAACAGTTCTCACGTGTGTTGCAGGGGACAAAGTCACAAGCTGAGCGACGTTCACTGGAACAGACGGAATCAACACTTCGAATAGGGGTGAACGGCTCTCACAGGGGTGGCAGGAGACAAAGTCATAAGCTGAGCAGGGCTCTCACTGGGACAGACAGCATAAACTTCAAGCAGAGGTAAACAGTTCTCACGTGTGTTGCAGGGGACAGAGTCACAAGCTGAGCCGGGCTTTCACTGGGACAGACAGCATACAAACTTCAAGCAGAGGTAACCAGTTCTCACGTGTAGTGTGCACACGGGGGCCTTTCCTTCTGACATCCAACAGGTGACTGCAATCGATCTTGCTAGACTCTTATGATGGACGGTAGACCAGCATAACACATGGGGAGTGCACGGCGATAAAAGGTAAATCTTCCACACACACACGACAGTCCAATTCCAAACATGCAACGTGATGGGAAACGTCAATTTCAGCACTACAATTCCACTCTTCAAGTGCAAAGTAAGGCCAACACTCACCCAGAGGTCTCGATCTGAAGAGCCGATGATAGTCAGAGTTGGGACAGATGCGGTGAATAATTTCCTCACCACTACAAGCGGCTTCACTTCGCTGGTTTCAATGGACGAGGGGGAGGCTAGAGATCGACAAGGAATCAGTCTATTTCACTCAGTGCGATGTATACAACGTGATCCAAGCACTTCAAACCAGTATCCAATTTAGTGTAGAAAACATGCGTTTATGAGATTCAATTTGTCAATCACTCATCTCACTCTTTCCCAGTCCAGACGACGAATTCCACTCTTCAAAACTGCCCTCAGATCCCACAAGCAACACTCCGCTTCTTTCACGATGGTCCTTCAGCTGCAACACTCCACAAACATTTCCCAACAGGAGAGAACCACACCAGATCGCCGGGGGAAGACAAAGAAACAACCACACAACGCGGAGGGAGAACACTCAGCCTTCTCTTTCTCTTGTGTTTTATCCTCTCCAAACACTGGTGCCACCTCAATCAGGTAATCAAAGTGAAGTCCCCGCACCTGTTGTCAATCTGCCGTTTAGTTGTCATGACGACAGACACACACACAAGCCCGGGGACAGTGTTACACTAAAAGTGTCCCGGCGGGAACACTTCTCTGATGGGATTAGTTCCGGGGATTATTTGTCACCCCGTGACATAACCCCCTTGCCAAACCGTTCTAGTCCCGAGAACGGTCTCCAGACACCCAGTCTCCATACCTGGCTGGAGGCTGACCCCGATTCTCTCGTTGCGAACGCCGGGGTGGAGAGATGGGTGCTTCAGGTCGTGGTCCTAGGCCTAGGCCCCTCGGGATCACTGCCCATCCTACCAGCGGGGGCATCCAAGGTGTCTCGGCCGATGGGTCCTCTACCACTGGCTTTGGGTAATTCGGGCAAGGGCGGATCAGGTTACGATGTAACACCCGTTCGGGGCCCGTCTTCCCTTCGGGCCGTAGGGCATATACCGGTTGGTCCGGATGGGGTTGTCGCTGAACGACATATGGCTGGGCCTCCCATCGGTTGCTCAATTTTCCCTTCCCTTGTCGGCGATTGTCCCGTACCAGCACCCTCTCCCCTGGCAGTAGCGGTGCCTCTCGAGCCGTCCGGTCATACAACCTCTTGTTCTTTAACGCTGCTCGGTTAATCTGGCCAGAGACTCGTTCGTACGCCGACTGGAGGCGTTGATGGTGTCCCGTCACCCAATCTGTCAAACTACTCCCCTCTTCCCCTGCAGTGGTCCCCAGAAGCATATCCATCGGAAGTCTCACATGTCTGCCGAACATCAGGTAAGTGGGGGAGTAACCAGTGATACTGTGCACACTATTATTGTAGGCCTGTATCATCGCCGGGAGTCTGTCGACCCAATGGCCTTGCTGTTCCTCCTCTAAGGTTCCTAATAAACTCAGCAAGGTCTGATTAAATCTTTCACACCCCCCGTTCCCTTGGGGGTGGTAGGGAGTCGTATGGGTCTTCTTGCATCCGTACAGTTGGCACAGCTCATGGATCACCCTGGACTCAAAGTTGGTCCCTTGGTCCGAGTGGAAAATTTCTGGGCATCCAAATGGTTGGATCACATACCTCCAGAGGGCGTTGGCAGTCGTGATGGCGGTTTGGTCCACAGTTGGGATGGCCCAAGCATACTTGGTAAACAGATCGGTTACCACAAGGATATTCTGGATCTGATCCGCTGGCCGTCCCAAAGTCAGATAATCCATGGCCACCATATGCAGCGGTGCCTTGGCCTGAATCGGAACCAGCGGTGCCCGTGCCTCCTTCTTGGTTTTAAACAACATGCAGCGTGGGCACCTCCGAAGGTAAGTCCTTATGCTACCCTCCATTCCGGGCCAGTAGAAATGTCGCCTCACCAGTGCCAATGTCCTCTCCTGTCCCTGATGTCCCATCCTGGCGTGATATGCCTCCAGTAAAGCCTGACAACGCCCTTCAGGGACCACGATTTGGCAGACCCCATCGCCCCGACCTGGGTCCTGGAGGGCCCTACAGAGCACGCCTTCCTTCAAATGGAGTCTCCCCCTCTGTCCCAGCAGGCCCCGCACAATCCGAGTCTGAGCTCGGCGTCCCGCACCCTCAGGCCAAGCCTTCTGTTCTAGCCACGTTCGGACCAACGCTACATCTGCATCCTCGCCCTGCCACAGCCTCCATCGTTGTGGGTCCCACCCCCAACAAGGGGGGGGGTTCCTCCGGCGTTTGCCCCGGTGCCTCTACCACTCCCACCATCAGTCCCTCGTCAGACCCCGCTTCTGGTGCCGGTACCTGGCCTGCCGATCCTTCACCGGGTAGCCTGGAGAGTACATCGGCATTAGTGTGTTCTCTTCCTGGCCGGTACTGGAGCTGGTAGTCAAAATTGGCCATTTGTGCTGCCCAGCGCTGTTCCACCGCCCCCAGTTTAGCAGTCTGCAAATGTACCAACGGGTTATTGTCCGTGACGACCCGTACCTTGGCTCCCCACAAATAGTCCTTGAATTTTTCACACAACGCCCACTTCACAGCCAGCAACTCAAGCTTAAAAGAACTGTAGTTGGCGTCGTTCTTCTCCGTTGGATGTAGACTTCGGCTTGCATAGGCAATTACCTTTTCCTCTCCCTGCTGCTTCTGTGCCAAAACGGCCCCCAAGCCCAGGTGGCTAGCGTCGGTGTACAGGATGAAGGGTTGTGTGAAGTCGGCGTAGGCCAGGATCGGGGCCTGTAGTAGTTCCTGCTTGAGCCTCTGGAAGGCGGCTTCACAGGCCGGATCCCATTGGATTGAAGGGGACCCTCGGCCCCGGACTCGTCCCGTACCTCCCAGCAACTGGTTGATCGGTTTGGCGATTTTAGAGAAGTCTTTAATAAATCGCCTATAGTATCCCACGAAGCCCAGGAACGAACGAACCTGACGCACCGTCTTGGGCGCAGCCCATTCCTGCACTGCCACCACCTTCTCTGGATCAACTGAAATCCCCGCCGCACTCACCACATGCCCCAAGAATTTAACCTCTTTGCAGAAGAGCTGGCACTTGTCTGGCTGGAGCTTCAACCCATAGCGCTCCAGGGAGCGGAAGACTTGCTCTAGGTGCTCGAGATGGGACTTGAAATCTGGAGAGTAGACGATGACGTCGTCTAGATAGACGAGGGTGGTGTCCATCAGTTGGTTGCCTAAACAACGCTGCATCAGCCGTTGGAACGTGGCTGGAGCGTTGCAGAGGCCGAACGGCATCCGGTCCCATTCATATAGGCCGAAGGGGGTAGTGAATGCTGTCTTCTCCCGGTCATGCTCATCCATCTGCACCTGCCAGTAGCCGCTGGCCAAGTCAAGAGTGGAATACCAGGTGGCTTGTGTGAGGCTCGTGAGGGAGTCTTCAACTCGAGGCAACGGGAAAGCATCTCTTTTGGTTACTTGGTTCAGCCTTCGGTAATCCACACAAAACCTCCAGGAACCCGTTTTCTTTCGAACCAGTACTATCGGGGCGGCCCAAGGGCTACTGCTCTCTCGAATAATTCCCTTGTCAAGCATCCCTCGCAAAAGGGTGCGGACCTCCGAGTACAGGGTCGGGGGCACGGGTCGATAGCGCTCTCGGCTGGGTGCAGCGTCCCCAGTTGGGATTTGATGTCGTACTACATCCGTGCGGCCGTAGTCCTCATCGTGAGTGGAAAACAAGTGCTGCCATTCCCTCAGGAACTCTTGGAGTTGTCCCAATTGCTCTTCCCCCAGTCCTTCACCCCGTAATGACTCCCCCGTCAGGTGGGCAGGCAATCCTCTTCCTGCCTCTCCTACCCCCGGGCTCGCTCGTGCCAGGGCCACCTCGACCACTGTTGGGCTCACTTGATTGAAGTTAACTTCACCCTGTTCACGAATCTGTTGGGGCCTTACTGAGGTCACTCGGGCCAAACGCTGATGACGGTACAAGGGAACAGGGAAGGGGTTCGTGTTCCTGACTCACACTAATACCCGGCCTCCCTGAGCAGTCGCCAATCCCCGTGCGACTTCCACCTTGGGACCATCCTCATGGGGTTCCACCATGACCCAATCTTCCGGGCTATAAAGTCGAGGAGGCAACCTGACCCAGACCACCGCCTCGCTCTGAGCTGGGATGGACAAGGCGTAACGGCAGACTACTCTTCCCGTGCTTTCCCGGTCCCCCTGTTGTTCAGCCAGACATACCCGGCGGCAATCGGCCCTGATGCGATCCCACTCCTGTCCGGCCGAGGTTGCAGCTGCTCGAGCCGGTCTACCCCGGAATAGCTCTTCCCAACAGTCCGAAATGACATTCATCCCAAGCAGGGCACGATGAGACCCCAGGCATGTATCTCGTACGACCACCACTCCTTTCTGAGGCACTACGACTCCATGAATCTTGAGATCGGTCACCAGATATCCCACATACGGGATGTCGAGACCATTCGCCCCACGTAGCGTCAACCAGGGGGCTTCCGCAGGCGGTCGACCTTCGGCGCCAAACAACTCATGGGCCAAGCTTTCGGAAAATAGGGTCACTTGGGAGCCTGTATCCAAAAGGCACTGCACTTCCTGTTCATTGACCTGAACCACCACCACCGGGCAACAGCCCACCAGGCGGCTCCTAGAAGATGTAAGCAGGGAGGGGTCTGACAAGGGGGTCCCGACCACTTGACCCACAGTGGCCGGAAACTCTAAAAACCCCCTTGCGATGCACGTCGAGCAGGACACTGACGGAAGTAATGTCCCGGCTCTCCACAGCCGTTGCAGATGGGACGCCCATGCTCATCCCACTGGAATCGAGAGCCCGAAGGTCGGGATGGGCGGCGGTCGGGGGGACGATTCCCATCGGAGTAAGCCCGCTCCCGGGGTAAAGAGGACAACTGGAGGCGTTCTCGACGAAGCTCCTCCATAAAAGATTTCGACAGGTCAGACATTTGTTCCCGCACATCTCTCTTCAGCTCTTCCCGGAGGGCCTCCTTCCAATCGGGTGACGTAGTAGCCGAAGGGGTGCCAACAACATTCGTGGCTAAACAGCTGGGAGGATCCACACTCTCCGTGAGATCATGCTCAAGGGCCAGTGCTTCTCGTCGAAGCTCTTCAAAGGTCAGATTCGGAGTTCGTCGAAATTGCACCCGCAGACTCTGACGCACAGGGCCTTCCCGTAGCCCCAATAAGAATTGATCTCGTAGTAGAACCTCTCCTTCCTCCAGGCCATGATCCTGTCTCCCCGAAAGTCTAGAAAACTGCTCTCGTAGTTGCAAGGTAAATGCTCGAACAGATTGGCGAGGGCCTTGCCGAGAATTGAAGAACTGCGTCCTCAGAACAGCTACCGGGGTGGTGTCTCCATATTGTCCCGTGAGAAAGTCAAAAATGGCCTGGACAGTCGCTCGAGTTGCTTCCGGTGCTGCCTGAACTTCTCTTCCCGCTTCCCCTTCCAAGGAGTTTAAAACAAACTGAACCCTCTGCAGGGCACTCAGACCTTGGAGCCCTGCCAAGTACTCCACCTGGATCTTCCACATCGACAAGCTCATTTCAGATCCCGGGCCTCCATACTTCGGAGCCCACGGGGAACCCATGAAAATCGGCATGACAGGTTGCCGAGCCCCAGGCTCTTCCTCCTCCGCCATCTCAACCTCTGATCGCTCAACTCAAGGTGAACCCTGCCGACTACGCCAAAATATGTCACAGGTCGAGGTGGGCCAAGCCAGACTGCACCCACCCCTAGACCAGGATCACCCTGAGGAGCGTGTCAAAGGAGGAGGCAGGAGACAGGAATAAAAAGAATGACAGGCTTTATTAAATATAAAAACAATTTGAAAATCCTAATCTAAAATTCCTCTTCCTTCCTCTTCCCAGGAATCCAAGGCAAGTGGGGGGTCAGGCTCACTTCCTTCTGGCGCTGGTGCCAACTCGCAGTGGTAGGTACTGAACAGGTGGGTATCGCAGGTGAGTAATTGAGTCAAGCTTACTTCCTTCTGGCGCTGGTGCCAACTCACAGTGGTAGATACTGAACAGGTGGGTATCACAGGTGAGTGGGGGGTCAGGCTTACTTCCTTCTGGCACTGGTGCCAACTCCCAGTGGTAGGTACTAAACAGGTGGGTATCGCAGGTAAGTAAATGAGTCAGGCTTACTTCATTCTGGCTCTGGTGCCAACTCACTGAACAGGTGAGTATCACAGGTGAGTATCGCAGGGGCGTAGGTGGATCAGGGCTCACAGGAGTTGTAAAGGGTGGGCACTTCGCACCCTACAGGTGGGTTTCAGGGCTACAGCAGACTCAAGTCGCAAGCGGAGCGGGGCTTTGGCTGGCACAGACAGAATCAACACTTCAAATAGAGGTGAATAGCTCTCACATGGGTGGCAAGAGACAGAGTCAATAGCTGAACAGGGCTTTCACTGGGACAGACAGCATTCAAACTTCAAGCAGAGGTAAACAGTTCTCACGTGTGTTGCAGGGGACAAAGTCACAAGCTGAGCGGACGCTCACTGGAACAGACGGAGTCAACGCTTCAAATAGAGGTGAACAGCTCTCACGTTGGTGGTAGGAGACAGAGTCATAAGCTGAGCAGGGCTTTCACTGGGGCAGACAGCACACAAACTTCAAGCAGGTAAACAGTTCTCACGTGTGTTGCAGGGGACAAAGTCACAAGCTGAGCGACGTTCGCTGGAACAGACGGAATCAACACTTCAAATAGAGGTAAACAGCTCTCACATTGGTGGTAGGAGACAGAGTCATAAGCTGAGCAGGGCTTTCACTGGAGCAGACAGCACACAAACTTCAAGCAGAGGTAAACAGTTCTCACGTGTGTTGCAGGGGACAAAGTCACAAGCTGAGCGACGTTCACTGGAACAGACGGAATCAACACTTCGAATAGGGGTGAACGGCTCTCACAGGGGTGGCAGGAGACAAAGTCATAAGCTGAGCAGGGCTCTCACTGGGACAGACAGCATAAACTTCAAGCAGAGGTAAACAGTTCTCACGTGTGTTGCAGGGGACAGAGTCACAAGCTGAGCCGGGCTTTCACTGGGACAGACAGCATACAAACTTCAAGCAGAGGTAACCAGTTCTCACGTGTAGTGTGCACACGGGGGCCTTTCCTTCTGACATCCAACAGGTGACTGCAATCGATCTTGCTAGACTCTTATGATGGACGGTAGACCAGCATAACACATGGGGAGTGCACGGCGATAAAAGGTAAATCTTCCACACACACACGACAGTCCAATTCCAAACATGCAACGTGATGGGAAACGTCAATTTCAGCACTACAATTCCACTCTTCAAGTGCAAAGTAAGGCCAACACTCACCCAGAGGTCTCGATCTGAAGAGCCGATGATAGTCAGAGTTGGGACAGATGCGGTGAATAATTTCCTCACCACTACAAGCGGCTTCACTTCGCTGGTTTCAATGGACGAGGGGGAGGCTAGAGATCGACAAGGAATCAGTCTATTTCACTCAGTGCGATGTATACAACGTGATCCAAGCACTTCAAACCAGTATCCAATTTAGTGTAGAAAACATGCGTTTATGAGATTCAATTTGTCAATCACTCATCTCACTCTTTCCCAGTCCAGACGACGAATTCCACTCTTCAAAACTGCCCTCAGATCCCACAAGCAACACTCCGCTTCTTTCACGATGGTCCTTCAGCTGCAACACTCCACAAACATTTCCCAACAGGAGAGAACCACACCAGATCGCCGGGGGAAGACAAAGAAACAACCACACAACACGGAGGGAGAACACTCAGCCTTCTCTTTCTCTTGTGTTTTATCCTCTCCAAACACTGGTGCCACCTCAATCAGGTAATCAAAGTGAAGTCCCCGCACCTGTTGTCAATCTGCCGTTTAGTTGTCATGACGACAGACACACACACAAGCCCGGGGACAGTGTTACACTAAAAGTGTCCCGGCGGGAACACTTCTCTGATGGGATTAGTTCCGGGGATTATTTGTCACCCCGTGACATATTACATATATATATTATTCATATGACACACAAACACAAGTAGACAAGACCTGTTTAGTTGCCCTGTGTCACACCGCCTCTGCTCCTGCTACGAGCAGCGCGGGCGCGGCCAGATCTGCCTCGTGCGCGCGCCGAGTGCGCACAGTTCGGACTACTGTCATTGTAACTCCCCACCCTGGCTCCACGTTGCCCCATAACTGTCCTATGAATACTTTGACCTCGTCTAACATACCCAGTAGCTTTAGACAAAGTCTCCACCACAATAATGTCGCCGCGATTGCGGAGAGGCACACGGTCAGAAGACAAACTACATGGCTAGCGCGGTAAAAACCGGGAGAAGCGCGAGCTGCACCATTGCGCGGCAAATATGTACCGGGAGAAGCGCGAGCTGCACCATTGCGCGGCAAAGATGTACCGGGAAAAGCGCGAGCTGCACCACTGCGCGGCAAAGATGTACCGGGAGAAGCGCGAGCTGCACCACTGCGCGGCAAAGATGTACCGGGAGAAGCGCGAGCTGCACCATTGCGCGGCAAAGATGTACCGGGAGAAGCGCGATCGTCATTTTCAAAAGGCAAATATTCCCCTTCAGAGTCAGGATCGGCGAATAACATTTGCAACACATCCTCACGTCACGATACAAGTTTTTATTAGACATTTGATGATTTTCTCTCACAATTTATTCAGACGCTCTGAACTGAACTGCTTCCGCATCAATGACACGAGCTCTGCTCTGCTGTTTTCTCCAATACTTTGAATAGGAACATAACGTAATTTTGGTCTTGAATCAAAGTATTACATGTCTGCCATCTAGTGGTAGGGAATACAAATGAGATATTACACCATATTAGGATCTACAGCCTGTTTTATTAAGTATGACGTCTTGTCGCAATTTTGCGACTTTGGCGCTTAGAGGGTTAAGCGGGCCATTGTCTTCTCAGGTGTGAACCACTTACTATACATGATGTGTTGGATCAGTCACGCCCCTGCACATATTGCCTTCCCAAACAAAAAGTGTTTTACAAAATGTAAATCAATGTATTGTTTTATGTGAATGATTAGTCAGGATGATTTTCAGATAATTTTGAAGGAAAAACTCTAGGTGATAACATCCATTACTCAAAAATATTGTGAACACATATTTACTATGTGTTTTGTGGCGTCATTTCAGACACTTTAATTTTTAGTTTTTTTAATTACCATGCATAAACATGATTCTCTTAAAAAATACAAACATGTACATGCATGTTGCTCACATATTATGGTAGCCCTGTTTGTGATAAATAGAGTGTAATTACACCTTTGCCATTGATATGTTTATAAGCAACTGAAAAAAGCACAAATGTCAGGGCATGTCAGAACATCTTAAGGACCCTAAAAACACCTTGGTCCCCAGAGGGTTAAAAGGTACACTGCACATTACAGCATTGATTGTCAGATTGTTTAATGCAAGTGACACAAAATCAGTCTATTCAACATGCTTGAAATTATGCTTAGAGAAGGTCTATAAAAGAATATGGTGCAATGTGTTTTGAGCTTACATGAGAATAGTGTGATCAAAAAATGACAGAATTTATGACATACAGTGGAGTAAGTTTGCCCACTTACAAATAATTGAAGGGTCTATAAGGGTCTATATGTCCACAAAATCTGTATCTTCCATTCCAACCTCTCCACCACCAGCAAGACCAAAGAGCTGTCAAACGTCAGGGACCAGATTGTAGACCCGCACAAGGCTGGAGTGGGCTACAAGACCATCAGCAAGAAGCTTGGAGAGAAGAAGACTGTTGGTGCCATTATTGGGAAATGGAAGAAATGCAAAATAACCATCAATCACCCTCTGTCTGGAGCTCCATGCAAGATCTCGCCTCATGGGGTAAGGATGATCATGAGAAAGATGAGGGATCAGCCCAGAACTACATGGGAGGAGCTTGTTAATGATCTCAAGGAAGTTGGGACCACAGTCACCAAGAAAATATTTGGTAACACACTACGCCACAATGAATGGAAATCCTGCAGCGCCCGCAAGGTCCCCCTGCTATATATATAATGTGTGTTTCTCAAGAAGGCAGATGTACAGGCCCGTCTGAAGTTAGCCAATGAACATCTAATGATTCAGAGAAGGCTTGGGAGAAAGTGCTGTAGACCAAAAGTGCAGATGAGACCAAAATTGAGCTCTTTGGCATCAACTCAGCTCGTCGTGTTTGGAGGGAGAGAAATGCTGACTATGACCCCAAGACCACCATCCCTACAGTCAAACACGGAGGTGCAAACATTATGCTCTGGGGCTGTTTCTCTGCTAAGGGTACAGGACGACTTCACTGTATTGAGAGGCCTATGGACGGGGCCATGTACGGTCACTTGGATGAGAACCTCCTTCCCTTTCAGTCTCCAGACCTTTATCCTATAGAACATCTGTGGAGGGAGCTGAAACGTTGAGTTGCAAAGCAACAGCCAAGAAACCTCAAGGATTTAGAGAGGATCTGTAAAGAGGAGTGGACCAAAACCCCTCCTGAGATGTGTGCACACCTGGTGACCAAACTACAAGAAACGTCTTACCTCTGGGCTTGCCAACAAGGGTTTCTCCACCAAGTACTAAATAATGTTTTGCTTGGGGATAAAAAAATATTTTTTTCACTCACTGAAATGCAAATAAATGTATAACATATTACCTATATATAATGTGATATAGCAGACAGATGAGGAGGCAGATGAATAAAGCTCCAGCACAAAGTTTAATAATAATCCACAGAATAATGCAAACAGGGAGCTGTAAGCTGTAAACAAATCAAACGCAAATGTGACCGGACAACTCAAAGGTAAACCACATGAACTTGTATACCAAAGATAATAAGGTGCACACAGACACAGCTGAACAGAATAACTAAATAATCAAAATAACCACGACGAGTAAATTCTGGCAGGAACTATTAACAAAGGACAACAGAAATTAATGAATGCAAACTAAAAGTCGGGGAAATTAGGTTAATGTAACTAAACCTGTTTGATTACCAAAATTCTTACAAATATCTTCTTTTGTTTTCTGCAGAACACATAAAATAAAAGCAAAAGGTTTGTAATGACTTGAGGGTGAGTAAAGGATGACAGAATTTTCATTTTTGTTTGAACTGTCCCTTTAAGGATATGGATATGATATTGCTTAGGAAGGTTATATTACTGTCTTTGATTCTGTTGTCTCAACTCTCCTATCCCTGTCTCCATGAGTTGTTCATTGGTCAGTGACTGTGAAGATAATTAACGTCTTTGGTTGTGGAGAGTGTCAATTATGTTTATCAGCGAAGCTCCTGTAACTCTCGACTTCACCTCCCCTTCATTTGTCTGCCCCGCCTCACTCGAACTCTCTGCTGGAGCTCAAAGACGCAGACTGCCACAGTCAGACCGGACGTTAAACAGGAGAAGACGGGTTAAGTGAGCATTATGGGAATTCTCAGAGGAAGTTATCTAACTTCCATTCAGCCATATGCTTAAGTTTTTGTCTCAAAATTTGCACAAACATGCAGTTTATTAAGAATAGATTTGCGATAACATTATGTTTGCATGATCAAGATATATTTTATATTTGCAGGGACTAGCTCACATACGCTTTCATAAGTTTGGAAAGACATTTGATACATACAATATTAATGCAAACTTTAGAGACATACACATACACAGCAGTTAATTACATTTTAACTTAATTTGATGTTATAATGGGTTTATTTGGTTCTGTGATTCCCCCCTCCCCCCCTCTTGCACAAATGTAAAAAATATCTGCATTGTAGAGGCAGTCAATACAGTGATATTGTCTGTTTTAGTGTGCTCAACTGTTCAAAATGCATGTAGACTTTATGTAAGAATGGCAATGAGATCCCATTGGATTACTACACCATATATAAAAACAATTTTCTATGCAACAACGAGCTATGGCCAAGGTTCATGTTTGTATGCAAATTTACTGTAAATTAACTGTAAAAGTAAGGACTAGGTAGCTCAGAAATGCTCAATTCTGATTGTGCAAGCAGCCATTTGAATGCATGAGCAAGTATCCTCACCTCTAGAGGTGAACCAAAATATAGCTGCAAGCAGCGATGACAGGCCCAAGTACCGGTGATTTAGGAAAACAGTGCATGGTGGGAAATATGCATTTAAGAGTGTGTTCACACTTGGCATGTTTGGTTGGAATAAAACAAACTGGTGTGACCGCTCTATTAGTGCGGTACATTTAAATAAGTGTAAACACTGCCATCAGAACCAAACAAGCGGAGTGAGACCGCTGAAAAGATGGGGCTCGGTCCCCTTCAAAACGAACTCTGGTACGCTTTGAATGAAATATGAACGCAACTGGGACCAAAGATCTGTAAACGAGCCAAAACGGGACATGAGATCTTTGTTTCTTTGTGTGACGGAGGGATTCCTGCCGTTGTTTTGACTCCTTCACACATCTGGTCAAAATAGCATCATTTATAGGCTACGCACATACAAAAAAGCCAACCTGCAAGCTGGTGGCGCTATGACAATGAAGCACACTGCCCACATCCAGGAGATCAGCCCACATGACCAAACATACAACAACAGTTTGATTCAAACCTTTCGAGATATAAAAAATCTGTTCGCAATTTAGCATCTTCAATGTCTTGGCATCATTTGGCATCATCAAGTTTAGTGATGATCAGGAGAGTATTTAAAGGGGTCATTAAAAAAATGTTATATTGTCTGAGGTCAACTTATGACGTTTGCTTGGTTTTTACATTCAAAAACAGCAAAATTTATTAGTAATGGGCTATTTTCTACCCTGGTTTTGAGCCTAGCTACTGAAACTTTTTTCAGGTGAAGATTTTTATGGGCGTGCCGCATTGAAGACTTAGAAGTAAACGGCCACTGCTATGATTGGATAGCAGTTTTGCATATTATAATGAGTTTCATGTAATGCGCGAATCGGTGGGCGGGGATAAACAGGCAGTGTTGAAGTAGGCATCGATCTTCTTCTTCTTTATTGGACTAACAAGGAAGTTTTCCGTTCTGAAACTTACAGGATATTCTTATAGTGTGATGACCTCTTATGTCAAAAGCTCAAGGAAAATTTGATTTCTCAGTTCATCACCCCATTAATATTAGAAGGTGTTTTTAAATTTCACTGCATGCACTTTTCACAGAATCCAAAATGGTTGACTTCCTGTTGGGATATGAGTCAGTGCGAAAGTTGTTACGCTCAATGAGAACCATGTGTACCAAGTTTAACTATGTGTACTTTGATTTACACATATTTGTGCAAGTATGTAAGATATATGCACCAAGTTTATTTGCTGCCCTCAAGGAGGCGCTGCAGAGCACACTTTCAGTGCTTGAGCCCTAATAACCAACAGGATTGTCTGGGTCTGATTGTATAAAGACAAAACAAATTATTCACACTGGCATCATTGCATTGGCACATTGGTAAATCCGTCCTTAATTTGAAACACTACGGATATAGAAAGCCTGTATTTAAATCAATTTTAACTGCATACACAATGTTGAGTGTACAGCAATTTATATTTTTAAAGCTTCTTTTCCAGATGCTCAGCATTTCTGATCGAAATTAATATCTGCAGACATTAGCAGCAGACCGGCCAGAAAGGATGAATAGAACACATTTTATGAGCTTGGCTTAAGAACAGCAAGTTGTTAATTAAGAAATAACATGAGCGATCACCCCACACTCCCACCCCCACCCTCTCAACCCTGCACTGTTCTCCAGAAAAGCTTATTTCATGCTTCAGTGAATACCTCCATCTCAATGTCACTCGTTCTCATAGACGGAGAACATTACAAGTACACACACACAAATGCAATTGGCTTTTCTGTTTATGCACTGCTTTCCCAGGAAGACTTTGACATTAAAATGGTAATTCGGAAGATTTTTAAGGACCTCGCTTTGACCTACGTGCCTCTGGAATATTTTGCTTTGTGAACTCCTACCTGTTCCCCTACTTCGATGATGCAGAAAGGTTGAAGAGGTTTCGGCTGTCTTAATCTTGCTAGTTCTAAACGTCGAGGCTATTGTGAGCTCATAATACATTTAGAATGGAATGTTTCATTTCAAGGGCTACCAATATTAAAAGAATAGTTACACCTAGAAATCATTATTTACTCACCTGCATATTGTTCAAAACACATACGCTGTTATTTTTCAGTGAAATACAAAAGGAGGAAAGCTTTGCAAAGAGAATCTTCACAGCCTTTTCCATACAATGGCAGTTATTTTCCCACTTGTTTTTCTCTTATGTAATGTAACACACTATTCTGAACCTATTTTACCTCCGTAATGAGATGCGCTTCCAAATGAAACAGGATATTAAATGCAGAAGTAGAGCATAGCTTGATTTTATCAATCAGGAGATTGTGAAAAGTGGTTGCTCAGCAGGCAAAGGGTCTCCCGGAAGTCTGCGGCCGGCATGCTGCCATCTTTATCAAACCACACCAAGTGCTTCGTAGATTAGGTTTAAAAACTGAAAGGAGAGTATTGCAAGGAGATAGAGGACACTCCTGAGATTATAATTAACATGTGGAATATGATCAAGGTCCTTAGACGCATTGATTTAATTGCCTTAATGTTCAGAAAATGACATTGTGTGGAAGTAGATTTAGTTAAATAGGGGGAAATGATTCTGTAATTTCCTACAATGTACCTTTCTTTGCCCCACCATATTAAATTTGACTGCTGTCTTATCTTGTTCCTGATATTGTGAGGTTATTTCACGCTAAATCATCCCTTTATCAGTTGTAAAAAAACTAGTTGCTGACCTCACTCGCACACTCCATGTCTCGATTTCTCATCCCAACACTCTCCAAATCACAAAATAAAATGGATTCGAACATGCCACTGTTACTGATATACATCTACTGACAAACAGTATCTGTACTGACATCCATTAAAGTTATTAAAGTTGATAAATATTTGGTTGAGCCACAGTATTGTAGCCTGTGTAGCCTGGTCTCGTTGTTTGTGTAGGTATTTGTACGTAACATTTGCATTTTCTGTATGTTTGGATAGATGCTGAAATGTACAATATGGGGTTCCACTTTATTTTGATAGTCCACTTTAGACATTCTACTAACTATAAGTAACTTTGCAACTACATGTCAACTAACTCACATTAGAGTATTAGTAGGCTGTAGTAGACTGTAAGGTTAAGGTTAGGTGTTAGGGTTCGGGTTAGGAGAACAAGTTGACTTGTAGTTGCCAAGTTACTTATAGTCTGTAAAATATCTGTATAAATTGTTTTTATTTTAAACATCAAACATTTGAAGTCAACAGACACCACTGAAGATTGTTGAAAACCAGCTTGAATTTCCTCACAATCAAGCAATGATTTGGCATCATGGCATACATCAGGTTATGTTGTATTTTATGTACTTTTAACTTTTTTTATATTTTATAATATGTTAATAATATTATAATTAACTAACTGAGTGAATAGCCACTTTTTCAGACGGTTATATAACACAATCTCTGGTTTCATCTCTCTGCATTTTGGTACAATAAATGACTCTTTTCATGACTGCCGCCACATGACAAACCATCCAGTTTCATAAAATGGTTTGGTGCGACATTATTCCAAATTTAGATCCTCAAGATGCATACCTCAATGCATTTCCCTCTATCTGAATAATAATTTGACCCTTCACTTCTATTGTCTGTCTGTGAATGTCATTATATGAATAACATCTACGCCAGCCTGTCAGTGTGAGGCCACAGGAACAGACTCTAGAAAGCAAACCATGTTTTTGTATCTCAATGAGCTGTCAGCCAGACAGTGAGACAGGTCAGAATCACAGCAGACAGTCTGCCCTCCCTGGGCAAGAGATCGACAGAGAGAGGGGTGCAAACATGTCTGACCACACCGCTTTGCTGCCTCTTTATGAGCTCAAGAGTGTGTTCTTCAAACCATTCACTCACACTTATGTTGTTGTACATCATGCTCATAATAAGCCTTCGAAGTCTCCATCTCTAGATTGGATCGGATGATTGAAACATAAATAGCCACAACATAAATAATGAATTCATTATCATGTATGGGTGAAACACAGTAATTAGTCTAGTTAGGCAAATCATCCACTGTGACAGATACATCTCATTAGCTTCTGGGGCGTTCGCGTACTCTCTCAGCCGATGACACCTCAGACAATGTTTCTGAAGACAGACATTTGAAGAAATCCAAATGAGCTCGTGGCAGCCTGTGATTGCCTGTCAAGGGTGACTTAAAGGGATAGTTCAACTAAAAAAGAAAATTCTTTCATCAATTTCTCACCCTCATGTCGTTCCAAACCCGCAAGCCCTTCATTCATCCTCGGAACACAAATGAAGATCTTTTTAATTAAATCTGAGAGATCTGCAAACTCTCCGCTTCTCAAATGCACAGAACCTTAAAGTCCCCCTGTGGTGAAAATCAAGATTTTAAATGTTGTTTATATGTTTATGTGGTGTTTTTAATATGCTTTAAGACAAACTATCTACAAATTCAAAAGTCAATACCACTGCTGAGTATTTTCTCTTTAAAACTGTAGTGAACTAAAGAAGTCTCAAAAACACAGTTTGAAATCGCTGGTGTTTATGACGTCACAAACTACCTTTTGTACCTACCGTGTGATCGTCAACAAGTGGATCTCTGAGTGCTGTGAGTGAGTGGAGGCGGGGCTCATTTGCATATTCATAGCACCGCGCATACTAAACGAGGCAAAGGTAGAGTTACATTCAAGCTATTTTAGGCATGAATAAAAAAAATTCAAGGAAAAAACGTTCTGGGAAAAGAGCTTGTTTTTAGCGATAATCCAAAAGCCTATGGGACAATCCTATTGGGTTTTTGTTTATCGTTTGATTATCAACTGCTGATTGGCCTACAAAGTGATGTCATACCTGCACCACTCTATGTAGTGTTTATTGACTAAAGTAAAGTAAACTGTCTTTAGTAACTAGAGTAAAGGAAACACTCTACATATTCAAACGAACTAAGTTTTTTATTTAACCTTACATTGCAAACAAACAGAGACAGTCCAAATGTAGGCTGCACTTCTTTCAAGCATGAGTTAGGTTTATTACCTACTATCGTTTAATCGACTAGTCTGTCTCGCACATCCATAATCATTATAGTTATCTTTACAGTTATCGTTCTTGGTGTGAACAGGCCTTTAGAGTCTGAAACCGGCCCAAATCGCATGCAAAAAAAAACAAAACAAGATCTAAAATATTTCACCATAGACAGAATATTTCACCATAATCACACCCTACAAGTTCTTGTATCTTGCCAAAATACAGGTGAAACTCGAAAAATTTGAATATTGTGCAAAAGTTAATTTATTTCAGTAATTCAACTTAAAGGGTGAAACTAATATATTATATAGACTCAGATATATTTCATGCCTTTATTTGTTATAATTTTGATGATTATGATAAAATGATAAATTATTATAAATAAATTTACTTTTGCACGATATTCTAATTTTTCGAGTTTCATCTATTGGATGTTGTTTTTTTAAAAACAAACAAATGCAAAATTGTCCAGAACTTTAACAACATTCATTCACCTCATGTCTAATGTCTGCATATTGTTTTATAATCTTGATACTGTATCTCTTCATACGACTGAATGAACCATCAGTATGTTCTATGGATCAGCAAGCAAAACCCAGGGGAGATCATGTGCCTCACCTCAAATATCAACTCAAGCACTCGCACTCTCGCAGGAAGGATGGATGAAATGTCTTTGGGGAATAAACCAACCACTAGATCATTTAAACTCTCTCTCTCTCTCTCTCTCTCTCTCTCTCTCTGGGCAACAACAGTCTTTGATGGAGTTTGTGGAGTGATGCTTCAACGTCTCTAAATGTACAGTAGTGTCTATGTAGTAAACTCTCAATGGACCATCACTAGGTTACATGGCAGACACAAACTGTGTCTCATTTCGAAAGGCTGTGTCCTCCGGAAGTCGAAGCGTTTGAAATGAGACACATAGACATTCTCTGTTTGTATGGCTTACTGTGATTTCACCAAGTTGGATGTTTCAGGTTTACACAGTGCTTTTCACTATACACATTATTTCAAAGCAGGTTTACATATAAAATTACTATATTGTCATATGCATAATTTATGATAGAAAAATTACCCATCTCAAGGTACATTATTTGTTTGTTTTATCGCCCACCTTTCTGCTAGAAAATCCATAATTCTTCAGTCCCAATTGTGGCAAGGAATGAAATCCATGCAGTTAGTACATATCAACATTAGTTAGCAATGTTACTGGACTGTAAGAATCGAGTGTCTTTGAGGTACACGAGGCTAAATGTGGAAGACTAAAGGGGCGTGCATACAATTTCTCACTGTTCCAGGAGAGACAAAAATAATATTGATCCAGGAACCCGTCCTACTTGGCAAAATCACGGTCTTTGCCTCCTACTACAAGTTGCTCGCCAGCGTCTCCAGCAAAAGCTAGTATTGTCTACCACTTTAACAGTATTTATATCTAGGCGCTGTTTTTTGAGTGTTGAATGGTGACAGAACAAAAACAGTTTGTCATGATGGCATTTTAGAAAAGTGTTAAATAACCAAAAAAAATTAAATGTCCACCAGTGGTCTCATAAATTTGGCTTTTTAAGGTAAAATCACATTAAACATTTTTTTTAAGGCTCCAGGTAATAACCATGGACATTATTAAGTAAAACAATAGCCTTAAACGAATCAATTCTACAGCCACAATATTGAACATTATGCTTTTATGATTTTCTTTTCCTTCTAATGTCTCTGGAGGACAAGTGTCTGTGTGAGAAAACACGGTACCCAGCATTTGTTTTTGTGCTAAGAACTACAGTCTCTGAGTGTTATGCCATTCATCTAAAATCTCTTTGAAAAGGTAAAGTTCTTCAGGGCATGAAAATTACACGGTGGAGGAGTTGTTTGTACCAAACAGCTCGCTCCTTAAGTCGATGATAAACAATTTGGGTGGAATTTAAAAGGGCATCTTAGAGACTTCAGACTTGTGTGCCCTCCAGAAGTGAAATAGATAACGTAACTGTACCATAAGCGTAAGCCTTTACTCTGTCAGTTCTTAATTTTGAGCAAAATTAAAACCCAACAGTGAAGTAATGCTCCATGACATCATCGACATCCATGTGGTGGTTTGACCTGAGCTATAAATATCACGAGATCATGAGTATCACTCAGTAAAGTTCAGATTAAACTCTTGCTTCTGCATGCTAAATTCATGAGCTCTAATGTACTGCGTTCAATCACATACGTGACTCATTTCTGATGCACTCAGAGAATGAGAGCAGAGAGGAGGACGTGGAGTGGAACAGCTCAGATCTGTGGACTTTTTAGTAGACGTAATGATTTAGCTGAAGAATTTAATATAAGGCACGAGGATATCTAGAGGCAGCAGAGCAGGATGTTGGCAAAATTGAGTCTATTGTCAATAATTGTGCAAATCTGCTTCACAAAGCTCTAGTTTTACACATCCCGGAAACATTCAACTCATCTTTTTGTTTTAAAATGTGCTCATGAGGAATTTCTCTGCCTTATCAGACAGTACAATGCCTCCTCTTGTTGAATTTACGCCTGATTGTTGGGCCTGATGGACAGTTAACACAATAACATGGCCCTATAAAACATGGCAGAAATTACACTTCTGAAATTGCTGCTTTTCAGGAACCATTCAGAAAGTAGATTTCATGTCTAATACACATTTCTTCAAATTTCTGCTGCTCTCAAAACAATTAACTCAGTGATCTGAACACTTTGTAATTGTCCTAAACGGATTTTCATTTATTTAATTGAAATGGCACATTTGATCAAAATATATTTTTTTTCACTGAAATTCTTCAGTGTTCACAGCAGTTCACACAGCCAACCACAATTTTTATATATCTGAAAAAATAAATACATTTGCAGCTCCTTTTATTGACTTTACAAAAGAAAAAGAAAAAACTCTGTAATGTCAGGAAATTGCATTTCACAATTGCATTAACTATAACAAATTTGAGGAGTGGAAGGTGTTTGAGAGTTGAGAAATGGGTGCAATGAGAGAGAGAGGAAGAGTGGAACAGTGGAAAGAGAGGAGGAGAGAGTTTAAGAAAATGAAATGGGCAGGAAGAGTAGAAATGGGAAAAGGAGAGGGAGAAAAGGTAAAGTGGAGGGCATTGGTGTATAGTGGAAAGAATAAGAGGATAAATTGGTAGAACACTTGAACAAAAAGGAAGGGGACAGCGGGATTGAAGAGATGCAGAAGGTACAGACTTTTAAATGAAATGGCAGTCTCTTGAGAGAAACTAGGAAACAGAAAGAAAGTGGCACTATGGCATTCCAATTACAACATTTTTGAGTAATGTACTATACTGTGTTTGCTGATAGTGTACATTTGTAGTTTTGAGACAGTCTTAAGGTCCTTGCAAAATTTTGAATCTTCGTATGCGTTTTTTCGTATTCGTAATCTTAAAAATTCACCACGCACAGAAACCTTACACACTGAGTCCAATGAGTATTATTTAATCTGTTGCAAAAAATAATAATTCAACGGGGGAAAAAAAGAGGAAATATTGGGTCCATCCAATCCTGAGATTGCGTAGAGAGGAATGAGAGTTCCACGTCCTTATCAAGGAACCGCGGGATTATCCTTCACGATTCAAAGTTTACCTCAGGATGTCAGTGGCTCAGTTTGATGCTTTGCTAGCGATACTGGAGCCACATATTAAAAAGAAGACCAGCAATTTCCATGAACCAATTGATCCTGAACAGTTCTGGATTTTTGGTGTTCGCTTGTACGGTGGCTCTGAATTGTCAAAACACCTCTCTCGCTACAGATGCGAAAAACTAAGAAAATTGAAGCGGATACAATTTTTTTTTAAGACGGACGAAAGTTGCGGAAGCAGTGTGTAAATGTGATTGACACAACGTGAGGTCGTATTTATATTTTAACTTAAATTTCGGATTAAAATTTCGGACTCAGTGTGCAAGGATCATTAGAGTAAAGAGTTCTGTGAATGTCCAAACATTTTTCATAATTCAAGTTCAAGAACACTGAGGTGTGGATGACCAAGTTTGTTTTCAACGGAACTAGAGCATGTCCTTTTTAAACAACACCACTGACCACAGTGGAAGAGGCCTGTGGAGATGTTGAGGCAGAAGAACCATGGGTTTACATTCATTTACATTCATCCCCCTCCTGTAGATTTGATGAAAGCATTTACTTAAAAATAAAAAATAAAAATAAAAATATGCAGTTCATTATGCAGTTGAACTGTTTGACCTGAGTTTGGAAAAATGTGTCAAATCAATTGAGGAAAAACTTTCATGCTTTTGGTTACACTTTATTTCAATAGTCCACTTTAGGCATGAAGTAACTTAGAAACTACATGTCAACTAACTCTAATTGGAGTATTAGTAGTTCGGTTAGTGTTCGGGTTAGTAGAATAAGTTGACATGTACTTGCAAAGTTACTTATAGTCAGTGGAATGCCTGTTGGTGGAGCCAATTGTTTGCTCTAAAAATGTTGTTCTCATGGCAATGCGCCATATAGTTTCCCAAAGGTAACCCTGGCTGTGATATCTTTAGTCTCTCTATAGTTCATGAACCAATTGGAAGTGCCAGCTAACTGTCTCTTTCACTCTATGGGCCCTATCTTGCACCCAGCGCAATTGACTTTGAACACTGACGCATGTATCATTCCTATTTTGCACCCGCGCACAGCGGACTTTTCCCTCCACAGACGCACGTCGGTAAATTAGTGAATGAACTTGCACTCGCGGGGGCGGTTCAGCGCAAAGAGGAGGCGTGTTCCGGCGCAAAACTTCCCTGGTGCTATTTTCCAGTTTTAGAAAGCAATTGCGCCACTGACCAGAAAAAAAACAGTCTAAAGACAGTGGCGTGTTGCGCGTTAGTGATATGGTATTTTAAGGGCGCGTGCTTGGCCATTATGTTAACGCGCATCCTTGATTCTCTAATATAAACAGATGCAGCAGTTTTCATTTTTGCAAATCATACATTATTACAAGGAAAAATATTAACACACGAGGGAAATCATTGTGTCCGTGAAGATGTGAAAAAGATCTATCTAGATAAAAAAAAAAATATATATATCTAGATTAGGCTACACATTTACTACCCAAATTATACGCCTGTTTAGCCGAAGCTAATTTGGGTGGGTTTCTCCCATCATCCCCAATGTCACTTCTCTGTGTTTTACGGCCCTGACGAGAACGTCGGTTTCCTCGGCTGTGAACCGCTCCTGTCGCGCGCTGGCAAATCCGCCGTTATAATAGCAATCCGCCATGTAACAAGCGCACCTGCTCTTAAAGGGAATGTGAGAGGACGCTCTGATTGGTTTATTTCACGTTACGCCCAAACCACACCTATGAATAATGAAGCTACTTCAGACCAACCCCTTTTAGATTTGCGTCGGGCGCAAGAGTCATTTATCCCGCCGGGAAAATAGCAACAGCGCCGGGATCCGCCCACAAAGTTACTTGCGCTTTGCACTTTGACACTTGCGTTTCAGATCGTTAAAATAGGGCCCTATATAAAATCTGACTGAATATCACCAGTTTATCGTTTAACCCAAAGTTAATGAGAAGCATTTTTTAATACGATGTCTATTACTTACGATGTTTCTGGACAAGGTGCTGTGGATGGATGGTTTGTTTTTCAGGGTCCGAGATCCTCAATACCTCTGCATAGGTAGAGAGAGCCACTGCAAAAATAAGAGAAAAAAATGAGTCTTTAAAATAACCACCTAGGTCATGTATGTAATAGTAGTAGCATATATCATTTCTATAATGTTTTAAGAGATGTCAATGTGAATTTGATGGAATGTAAATATCGACTCAACATTGCAAGTCACATCAATCAGACCACAGAAATTGATTTTTTCTAATTACATAAACTTGCTGAAGAACCCCCATGAGCCACTTATTGACATTGATGGAAAGTGACCTTTGATGAACATTTGGTTATGTAAACAATAATGTCTGAGAAGCGGTGCTGTATTGTGAATAAGAAAGTAGAAGTAGAAATATATTTTCATCACACACATACATCTGCTTATCTCTCAGCATGAGAAAACTTTCCGTCTTTTAGTTTAAACCAGAGCGATTTGAGGCAAAGCACGAGGTCTGCCTAAGTAGCATCATTAAACCGTATAACTCAATGAACATACAATACCACACCTGAAACACACACACACACACACACACACACACACACACACACACACACACACACACACAGTGCTTCAGTCCAGTGACACGATAACACACACACACACACACACAGTGCTTCAGTCCAGTGACACGATAACACACACACAGTGCTTCAGTCCAGTGACACGATAACACACACACACAGTGCTTCAGTCCAGTGACACGATAACACACACACAGTGCTTCAGTCTAGTGACACAATAACACACACACACAGTGCTTCAGTCCAGTGACACGATAACTCACACACTCTTAAGTCCAGTGACACGATAACACACACACACACAGTGCTTCATTCCAGTGACACGATAACACACACACAGTGCTTAAGTCCAGTGACACGATAACACACACACACAGTGCTTCAGTCCAGTGACACGATTAACACACACACACAGTGCTTCAGTCCAGTGACACGATAACACACACACAGTGCTTCAGTCCAGTGACACAATAACACACACACAGTGCTTCAGTCCAGTGACCCGATAACACACACACACTGCTTCTGTCCAGTGACACGATAACACACACACACGCTTAAGTCCAGTGACACGATAACACACACACAGTGCTTCAGTCCAGTGACACGATAACACACACACACACACACACACACACACACACACACACATACACACACACACACACACACACACACACACACACACACACACACACACACACACACACAGTGCTTCAGTCCAGTGACACGATAACACACACACACACACACACACACACACACACACACACACAGTGCTTCAGTCCAGTGACACGATAACACACACACACACACACACACAGTGCTTCAGTCCAGTGACACGATAACACACACACACACACACACAGTGCTTCAGTCCAGTGACACGATAACACACACACACACACACACACACACACACACACACACACACACACACACACACACACACACACACACACACAGTGCTTCAGTCTAGTGACACGATAACACACACACACACACACACGCACGCACACACGCACGCACACACACACACACACACACACACACACACACACACACACACACACACCACACACACACACACAGTGCTTCAGTCAGTGACACGATAACACCACACACACACACACACACACACACACACACACACACACACACACAGTGCTTCAGTCCAGTGACACGATAACAGAGTGTGTCATATGTGCGAGTCACAGACATCAAAACATTTCCGACCCATAATGTTGTATTTTAAAGCGATATGGAGGAGATTAGAGACGCGGTTAGACAGACGCAGCTGTAGAAACAGATCTGACGTGAGAAAGAGAACCAGTGCCATGCAGCAACATTCAGTAAACTACACACTTTTCAAACGGCACATCCTCAACATGATGATGATCACTGTTTTGCTGTAGTAACAGTTTCATAATGCATCTAAAAGGGGAATCTGTTAGACTTAAAGGGATAGTTCACCCTAAAATGAAAAATTAAGATCATTTACTCACACTGTTATTGTTCTAATGCCGAATGCCCTTCTTTCGTTTTTGTTTGGACTCTTTGTGTCTCGTCATCGTCTGCCTTAATCATTCATTTGTTGTCACAGACTGTTCAGCTGTGCACTCATAAATCACCATCATTATCATATATGTTCAGTTCTGTGTCAGTTTAGGGTCCAGTGTTGTCTATCTTGGATGTGTTGAATTATTAAATATTACTTATTTGCCTTCACCTTCATCTTTGTGTGTTTATACAACCACCCCGTGCCAATGATAGGGTTTAGTGAAAAACAAACCCAAATTTAATGCATTATTTAACTAAATTCTTGACCTTGGCCAATGGTCTTCTCTGCACAGTTGCAAGACGTGAGCGTTCGTGAGTGAAATATGTGAATCGGCAGAAGTTAGAATCGCGATTCCTATGTGAATCGATTCCTCCACCCCAGAGCATTGATAACATGTTTGACGCTTAAGGATTATCTGTGTAATTGGAAACACGTTGTTTCTACAGGAGTAAAACCAACAACTGAGGATTACGAGGACATGGACCACTTCACTGGTTCAATTAGTTGAGTTATCTTGATTTAAACAATGCTGGTAACATTTGGGATAATGCAAGTACACTATTCACAAAATATGTAACATTGTTCTACTGATTTTTGGATATTTTAATGCAAAATTCTTACATATTGAGCCTTTAAATCTAAAAGAGCCAAAGTATGTATCAGCATCACGCATGCTGCCTCAAGCCATCCAGTTGTTATTGGCGACAAGTCTGCATTATTAGTCTACATTATTGTGACATATTTCCAAGTGAAGAGGATGTTGGGAAATCTCCATCTCTCATCTCGATCTCGCAGCAGTCGGTCCGCTGTGGGGGAGCTGTTAAAGATATTTTGCCCAAGTAGTCGACTGACACATCAGAGAAGAAAAGCCATTCAGAAGGGAAGGTTGATTAAGATTATTAAAAGACAACTTCCACCGATGAAAGGTTTACCACAAGGCTAGTGATTTGTGCTTACAAACAAACCGGGTCGAACTCTATTTCATGCTGACCTCAATGTTATCAGCAATATGCTTGTTGCCTTAGACTTCTGATGGTTATTGGCAACATGTTGTGTCTTAACAGCTCAGACACACCACATGCCAACATGCCCACATGCCAATCAATGATCATGAGTGCTTGTTTCACATTGCTTGACAAGCTGGAGTATACTGTACTTTCAGCTTTTGGAGAATGATGACCACTTTGTTTCTGAAGTGCGTTAAGTCATTCGCAAAGACAGTGGATGGCAGAGTAGGTGGAGGAGGCACGAGAGAGTTGAAAAGGCTCACGTGGGCTGATGATCGTAGTGTTGATTCTAGAATGGAAGAATGACAACCTTTTTTGATATAAGGTTTTCTGTCCTGTTACTATGAGTATCTGGGATCCATGGGCTGATCTTTGGATCTGTTTTACAGAACAGAGGGCAAAAAGAAAAGAAAAAAACTTATGAGAATTTGTATTTCAGAGAACACACAGCAGCTTGACAGGACAATAGTTGATAGGAAGTGTGATGAGAACTGAAGAGGTGAGGGAAGGGTGTGCACCAGTCTGAAGTTTTCTTACATGTATGGGCCGAAGTAAAAGGAAGCAGCCGAGAGGAGTGTTAAAGTGATGTTGACTGACAGCTTGTCCCAATGTCTTGGCCATTTGAGAGTGCGTGCACACAACAGGAATGCACTGGAAAATAACTTGGCGTGAAACAATTTTCACTCAGAAATTGGTAGAAAGTTTCACAAACAATCACAAAGAAACAGTAAGTAGCACTGAATTAAATGTGATTTTTTGGAAGAAACACTTTTTTCTTTTTTTTTTGGGTTACACTTCATTTCGATGGTCGACTTTAGACATTCTACTAACTATAAGTAACTTTGCAACTACATGTGAACTAACTCTCTTATTGGAGTGTTAGTAGAAGTTAGGTTTGGGTTAGTATACTAAGTTGGCATGTACTTGCAAATGTACTTTTAGGCAGTAGAATGTCTGTTGGTGGAGCATCACAATACAGAGTTATCAGATATTAAACAGACAGTCTATACTAATGATTTAGAGTGATTTGAGAGTGTTTGATTGAAAAGAGATGTGCACAGCATATAAAGCGAAGCATTAGTATAGGATATAGGAGGTGTGAAACAGAAGCCACACAAACAATGAGATCCAGTACTGTGCACATGTCTTAGCCAGGGCATGTTATTATTTTAACCCCCCAAAAGTTAAGCCAGTTATTTATAACTTTTGCTGTAGTGTGTCAGTTGGAAATATCAGTTTACATTTCCAAACATTCATTTAGCCATTAATTGTTACAATCCAGTGAGATTTTTGTATGCAGAAGGAGTCTGACAACAGCCGGTATGATCTGATCTATGATCTATGATCTTCATTTACATGAAGAAATAGAAAAAACTGAGACAGACTGACGAGTGCATAGCTCACCTCATATATTTAACTCTGCCATGATTTAAATTGGTTATTTTGAAGTTGAATTTAACATGGTTTACTTATTTAAATCCCATTGGTATAAGAAACAAACACAGGACAAGTTAATCAAAGTTAACGGTTTATTAAAGTTTGAATGTACAGAAGGGTGCACACTAATATTCTTCTTTGCTGTTTAACTCTACCTGAGTCCTAGATTCGTCTGGTCCAAGGAGGTGAACGGCCACATCCAGCAAACACAGGGAGAGGAAGGGCTCTCAGCCTCCAAACGTGTGCTGTTCCTGAGGAAACTGAACTGTACCATCATGATCCGATTCAGAGGGGGGATCTTTTATTTCATTTCATTCAGTGTCATTTTGTTTTGTTTGTTTGGAGTAGTTTTTGTTTCGTGCCTCATGAAGTTGATTGCATTATGTTAGGTACGATACAGTGTATATGTTGTTGTAAATATTATTGTTAATTAGGGAAAGTTTTATTTTGATATTTACCTCTATTCTTGTTAGAGGCTAAGGAGTATATCTAGCAGTGGTAAAAATATCAGAGGGCAGTCAGATTTGTCAGCCACAGACAGTAACATCATGATCTGCTGACCTTAGTGTTTGTTTGCTGTTATTTTGTTAACAGGGGAGATTTATTTCTTTTCTAGGCCTGTTTAATTTTTGTTGGTTTTAGGTACCTTCCATCTGAAGTGTTTGATTTGTATATGGACTTTATTTTGGAAATTACTTTCATTATATCTGCCACTGTATCAAATTTTTTTTGGGAAAAAATAAATCTTCTCATCTGTTCACTATACCTGTCCTCACTACACAGACTACAACCTATCCGAGACGCTTGAAGAAACTGTAAATATCACTGGATTATTACAATTAATGGAAAAAGGAAAGTTTGGAAATGTAAACAGATATTTCCCACTTAAACACTAAAGAAAAAAATATAAATAACTGGCTTAATTTAGTTGAATACTAATGTGCCTAAGACTTTTGTACTGTACATATTGGTGAAATTATCATAATGAAGAAATGTATACTATTGTGCCAATTAACACCATGCAGTGTAACTTAAGCCCCTTTCACATCCCAGGAAATTTCCGGAAAATTTCCTGGGATGTGAAAAGTGTCTTCTGTGAGTGACTTCTGTGTGAATGCAAACACGTCCTGGGATTAATGCTGGTATGGGGACCTAGGAACATTGCTGGGATCAGTCCCGGGATGCACCCTGTGTGAACAAAAGCCAGGACCAATGCCGTAAGGGGTATTTTGTTGCTCTTAGAAAGAAGTTTGTGTTCGTCATCAACAAATAAAGAACGAAAAAAGTGTTCGCCAGCTTTGTGGAATGGTACGCGTTGCGTTAGTGTACGACCGGATCCGGAAAAAAATGCTTGAGCGTGGTTTCTCGAGATCGAAAGCGCAGATCATTAGTAAACTTAAGACGCTGCGTAAAAACATCCATCAAGTGCACGACTACAACGGAAAGAGCGGAAGCGGAAGATTAGACTGGCCTTTCTACAAAACATCCTTACGTCACGCGTCTTTACGGGATCTTTACGGGATGTGTGTGAACGCACTCAGTTTCCAGAAAATCACTGGCAGTGTGAATGAACCAAAATCAAACCATCCCGGGACACATTATCTGTGTATCATCCAGAATCTCTGTGTGAAAGGGGCTTTACAGACATGACAAACTATAAAATCTAAGCTCTCTACACAATGACAAGCTTCAGACGCAATCACACCGAGGCGTTCCCAATAGCTTCATCAAATCAGACGCAGCGCCTTGGTTACAGTTGTAACCTGAGACATTCTTCTTGTTAATGGTTTCAGGTTACCGTCCCGACACTGAGTGTTCCCACTTGCTTACCCTCTCCCGTCTTGTTTTCCAAGTAGGCCCTAAATGGCACTTGCAGTGTTGTGGCCTTCACTTGCAGATGTCTGTGAATTTCATGAGACCATAGAGTGTCACAGTTATGGTTTTGTTTCATCTTTGCAATTCCCTACTTTTTCCCCCCCTATTTGAACTAGTTCTACATCACTACACCAGTCATTTCAGTATTACTTTTGAATTTACTTATCATCAAAGTGTAGAATGGTATAGAATTTTTAGAACTATCAAATTCATTCATTAAGACATTTCTTACTGAGAGGAGTGACATAACACGTCGGCACTCGCTCTCTAATGAGGGTCGCCGCTTTCACATCTTTCCTCTAATGTGACATTGCAAACTTCAAAGCTGCCTTCTTCCTGCTTGAAATCAAACTGAGCTGAAGCGCAGCACTGATGCCATAGACGGTATAAATGAATACAAGCGCATCAACAGTCCTGCTGCTCACAAATATGAAGTCAGCTTTTTCAAGTGTTGTTATGGAGGGCCCTCTGATAACAGTGTGGTCATGTTAAGCGTTTTGACATGTTTAGTGTTTTGACTTTAGTGCTCCCAAGGCAATGGTGGACTTAGAACTTACCTTTGTGTCATGTGCAATAAAATCTGAAACCTGAACAGCAGAAGAAAGAAGAGGTCATGTTTACTATCCATGAACAGTCTGATCTCCGAACCAGTGAAATGTGACAGAAACAATCTCCTCCTGCAAATGGAAAAAAGTGCTCTGTCTTTCCCCGTTCCACTCCTCGGGGTATTGTTGCAACCAGTCACATCATGTTTAAAGTCGCTTTCTTTGTCAAACCGTGAAATAGTTCAGTCATGACTCTCTGGATGACGCAGGCTGATGGGTCCTTTACCTGCAATCTGCTTGGTAACACATCATTTATACATAGCATGAGCTGATTGACCTCTGCATATTTTTTCAGCTAGTGAGACTGCTTGCTCAACATTTAAATAGTCTGGTTCAGTGTTTGCTGTTAGTTCTGCAGCGTCTGCACCATTACACCAAACGTGTTATTCTTCAGATGCCTGCCTACTGTATAAGGGTGTCCAAACTCGGCCCTGGATGGCCACTGTCCTGCAGGACAGTGGTCCTCCAGGAGCAGGACTGGACACCCCTGGTAAACTATACATAACTTGCTCAGCGAGATTCTCTTCAAACGGTTTGCTGTGCCATGACTGTAGTTGACCTGTCTGACACAAAGGAAGAAGACTTTACACTAATATCAATATTAACACAGAATGCTGAATTGCACTCTGGAACATTTCAGGACACAACAACATGTACAAATTAGCTTGTGTAAGTACGGTAGAAGCATCTGCAGTCCCGATAGAGTATGTTTTGGGCCTAAAAGTATAGAACTTATATAAACACTGACACGTTGTGTAATGTATAAAGTGCATCTAATTAAAATAACAAATACTATATATTTGCACATTTGCAAGTCAGTTACATCCTAAGTTTGCAGTCAGTGTTCAAGATGTTGTTACATTTTTGTTTGGATGAATTTAGATTTTTTTTTAAGCTATACCAAAACATCTCAATCTCCGGATGTGTTAATGTCTTATATCTTCTTTCAAATGAACAGATGTGTTACACAAAGCAGCTTTACTTGGTTCAATCTTAAGTCTGGGGAACTTTTATTGTGCTTGTTAAATTACTGGTAAATTATCTCAAGTTAGTTTTAGGGGTACTGAAATGTTACATTTACTATCATTTCTTTATTTTGTGCTTGTGTCCTGCCCATAGTTTATTGTACTGGCTGTAATTAATTTATTGAAAATGTCTTAAATTCTTTCATTTTTTATTTATTTTTGTTTATTTATTTAATGATGCAGTCGTGGCCTATAGATGAATTTCCCCCGACCACGGGATGAATGGAGGGTCTCACCTCTGGCTCCTCACTAGATTACCCCCTACAGCCGGGCCGGGACAATGGCAGAGGCTTATTAACTTTAGCCGTTTAATATCTGCAGATTACATAGTTCAGCTTTTCCACATGCGCTTGCGGTCGCTCTAAACACCAGCTCCTCTGATGATTAATAAAACAAAACTTTTAAAGTCTGCACACTGTAAGAAATTATTGTGATTTTAACAGTAAAAGACTGTAAAAATGCTACGGTGGAAAACTGTTAATTGGTTAACAGAAAGTTTCCGTACTGTATACAATAACTGTGATGTATACAGTCATGGCCAAAATTGTTGGCACCCCTGGTAAATATGATCAAAACTGGCTGTAAAAAATAAATCTGCATTGTTTATCCTTTTGATCTTTCATTCAAAAAATTGCCAAAATTCTAACCTTTCATTGAAGCAAGAGAATTGAAAGTGGGGCTAAATCACATTATGAAATAAATGTTTTTCTCCAAAACACGTTGGCCACAATTATTGGCACCCTTTTATTAAATACTTTTTGCAACCTCCTTTTGCCAAGATAACAGCTCTGAGTCTTCTCCTATAATGCCGGATGAGTTTGGAGAACACCTGACAAGAGATCAGAGACCATTCCTCCATACAGAATCTCTCCAGATCCTTCAGATTCCCAGATCCATGTTGGCGCTTCTTCTCTTCAGTTCAACCCACTCATTTTCTATAGGGTCCAAGATCCAAACATGGCCCGTTATAAGATTTCTAGCACAGTCTGTTAGGTTTCGATTTTTTATCTGTTGGTATTTGATCCAATCCATGATGCCATGTATCTGAACAAGATGTCCAGGACCTCTGGCAGAAAATTAGGCCCACAGCAGTAAAGATACAGCAGAGTATTTCATTTTACACATGGGGTACTTTTTTATCCCTGTGTGCACCAAACCCATCTTAAGTGTTTGCTGCCAAAAAAGCTATTTTTGTGGTTCCTCTGTCCATAGAACGTTTGAAAAGTACCTGACACTACTGGCACTTCAAACGGGACGGGTTCTATGGTCAGATGAAACAAAAAAATAGCTTTTTTGGCAGCAAACACTTAAGATGGGTTTGGTGCACACAGGGATAAAAAAGTACCCCATGTGTAAAATGAAATACTCTGCTGTATCTTTACTGCTGTGGGCCTAATTTTCTGCCAGAGGTCCTGGACATCTTGTTCAGATACATGGCATCATGGATTGGATCAAATACCAACAGATAAAAAATCGAAACCTAACAGCCGGGGCTAGAAATCTTATAACGGGCCATGTTTGGATCTTCCAACAGGACAGTGATCCAAAAACAAATATCAAAATCAAAACAAAAATGGGTCACTGAGCACAAAACCAAGATCTGCAATGGCCATCCCAGTCCCTGGCCTGAACCCTATAGAAAATGAGTGGGCTGAACTGAAGAGAAGAAGCGCCAACATGGATCTGGGAATCTGAAGGATCTGGAGAGATTCTGTATGGAGGAATGGTCTCTGATCTCTTGTCAGGTGTTCTCCAAACTCATCCGGCATTATAGGAGAAAACTCAGAGCTGTTATCTTGGCAAAAGGAGGTTGCAAAAAGTATTTAATAAAAGGGTGCCAATAATTGTGGCCAACGTGTTTTGGAGAAAAACATTTATTTCATAATGTGATTTAGCCCCACTTTCAATTCTCTTGCTTCAATGAAAGGTTAGAATTTTGGCAATTTTTTGAATGAAAGATCAAAAGGATAAACAATGCAGATTTATTTTTTACAGCCAGTTTTGATCATATTTACCAGGGGTGCCAACAATTTTGGCCATGACTGTATTTGTTAGAGAGTCAGACTGGTAACCTGAAGGTGTGTGTGTGTGTGTGTGTGTGTGTGTGTGTTTTCACTACTCCTAATGTGTGTGCACTAACTTAGATGGGTTAAATACAGAGGACAAATTCTGAGTATGGGTCGCTTCACATCACTTTTTTATAACAATGAATAATTGTCTCCAATAAACTGCTGTCATTACCATCATGTCTCCCATTTCCCACCAAGTTTGTACAATACACACAATCCACAGCAAAATTCACGCCCTGTAACACCAACAATATTCATTCGGAGCAAATGAAACGAGTGAGTGAGGGAAAGAGGGTTTGTTTTTAACTCTGTCGGAGAGACGAGAGAGTGTGAAAGTGCATGGTATCATGTATCTATTCTGTGGAAAGTGAGTATTGGAATCATTTCAGATATTTCAGTGTCGAGTGGTTAGTAGGTGTGACTCCGTTACACACCATGACTGAAATACACCCACATTTGCGGTGATAATGTCAAGCCGTATACAGTGTATATATATATATATATATATATATATATATATATAAGTAAAAACAACATACTGTTTAAAGTGTGCAGTGCAATTACAAATGGTGGAAAACATTCAGGAAGTGTTCAATAGTTGCACAGCTCTAGCAAAAGAGTAATTGTTCAGTCTTGTGTTAGTGAGTAAATTGTCCTGTGTGCAGGGTGATTGGGATCTGTGACAATCTGGATGATGTCCTCAACTAATAACTGTGTGCCGATGATATTTTGTCCATTTTGGTAACTCGTTGCAGAGCCCTCTTTTCCTCTCTTGGACAACAACCGAACCAAGATGAGATGCAATATGTTAGTACACTCTCCACTGCACATCGATAAAAGCAAGGCAATCTTGCTTTCTTTAATCTCCTCAGTAAACAAATACATTGTTGTGCTTTTTCTATGACAGTGTATGCGTGTATAGTCCAAGAAAAATCCTCTGTAATGGTCAACCCCAAGAATTTAAAACAGGAAACTCTCTCCACAGTCACTCCATTTGTGAACACAGGACTCAAATTAATTCAAAAAGAAAATTCATCACCATCTCTTTTGTCTTCATAGTGTTATATATACACCTCTACTTGAGACTTCAAGTAGAGGTGTCCCTTATTCAATAACTAACCACATTTTTCACAATCTTTACAAAACTTTGGGACAACATTTTCTTTGTTTCCATCATAAAGTCAGGTCATGTCCTCATTTTCTAAAAGTATGTCCTTATCTTTGACATCTATTGTTCTGTTGAGTTGTGACCGAGCTGATTAAACCGGAAGGCTGTGAGTCCCGTCACGTCTGCAGGCATTGTCTGTTCTTTGGATGTGTCGGTGTAAAGATGCATTGGTCAGATGACGCATTGCTGATAAAGCCACAGGTCCGTGATTCCTCCTTCAGAGAAGAGCTGTCGCACACATAAAATCCGAACAAGAGATTCTGTCAGAGCTCTGCAGATCTGGCCTGTCAAACAGGGTGAGCCACGCTTCCCGACTGTCCAGGCAAAGGCTTCACACCAGCAATCCTGCAACATGTGTCGGATCCTTTTCCTGGCAAGCAGCGAGCTCAAAGAACTTTTTCAAAGGGGGTTTTCTTTTTTTCTTTTCAATGTCTCAAAGAATAATTGGTTACCAGTGGATTTCTACATGTCTGGAATGTGGTGGAGTTGAACATAATATATTATGCTTTAAGTTTCCCAAAATTAAAATAATTTGGACAACTGTAAAGACTGAACCAACCCGATCACACCAAATGCATCTATATAGCACGCAGTGTGTTTATCGTGTAATATATACGCGGAAATTAGTTTTTACGTGCATAGTATACGCATGGATAGCACATGGGTAGGTTTAGGGTGGGGTGCGTGTGTATTATACGCTTGGGTAGGATTAGTGGTGTGGGGTGCGTGTGTATATCACGCAATAAAGTGCGTATCATATGCACGCGCAAAACTGCGTATCATATCCACGTAAAAACTCATTTTCGCGTATAAATTGCACGATAAACACACTGCGTGCTATAGAGACACATTTGCGTTAGAACAGGCTGACTGAACAGTGAACCGCACAGAGAAACCTCCAGTCCACAGTGATTTGTAATGAAGAATTTCCCCTTGACCCACAACCCAGAGAGACCAGAAATGATTTAGCCACATCCCATTAACACATCAAAGACCGTTAAAAAATGAACATCATTTTGGGTCACTGCCACTTCAGTAACAAGGTAAAAATACTTCGCTCATCAGTCACTTCCACAGAGTCTTTGACCTATAGTCATGCTTTTTAATTACAACTATCAATGAAAATGAACATTGGACAAACGTGACTTGATTTTGAATATGGTTGACATTCATTCTATAAGCAATTGTACTATACAAACTTTAGGTTACCATGTCCATTAATATAGAGGTGATGAGCTTAATTTCCCATCAGGTGCATCTGCCTTCATTATTAGAGAATTGCATCTCTGCAAACCCTAAAAATAGAGATATACAGTAAGTATTAGAGATATTGTTTCTAAGAAGAAAATAATTTCATAGACAAGAAGCTCAAATGATTTATGAGATAGAACGCCACTGTGTCATTTTTTTTAAAACGACTATTTACTATATACAATTCTCATTAAATCTCAGTGTTACTGCTCTGATTCAGTGGCACGGTGTGACAATTTTATTTATGTATCCGGTGTGAACAAAGTAAATGTTCTTTGCTTCAAAAACAGTTTATGGTATTTTATTGAGGTACTCTGAGTTTTTATTGCTACAGTTTTTATTGTTTTTATTGGTACAGTAGTTTTTTATTTTAATTAAAGTCAACATGAATCAGTTTTTTCTTTGCACTATGTACTATATGTATTATACAGTGCAAATAGCAGATACTGTTTGTACCTCAGTGTATTGTTGTATCATATTCAGTGTTAACTATTGTGATCATAAATGGATGAAAATAAACTATTAAAATCATAAATGGATGCGGCATGCTTTTGTAAAATGTGTATTAGTTATCCAAAGACGATAAAGGCAATCTCATGAAATAGTCTTTAATCAGAAACTAGGACTGAAACATGACAGTAAGTGCTTATAAAGTGTGGTATTTGGGACAGGGCCCATATTTATCAGATGTGATGTTGTAATTCTGTTATTTATCACACACACACACACACACACACACACACACACACACACACACACACACACACACACACACACACACACACACACACATATATATATATATATATATATATGTATGGAACAATTATTATTTTCAACTTTCATTCTGACCCTCTGTATGAAATTATCTGTTTTTAAGGTGCGTCTCTCCATCACACTTACAATAATTAACACACTACTACACACTAAAACAATAATTACCGCGATAACATTTTCCATGATAAAACAATATCAAGAGTTGTTCGATAACGTTTACACACCAAAAGCGGAACGAAACTCGAACGGCGCCACACGGTCCATTTATCCGTTCGGGTCAAAGTTCTGACGTCATCGATCTCGGTCACGCAACCATCAAACAACACAGTGAGATCCAGTGAGAAGTGCTTGAGTTCAGTGAAGAACACGCATGTCTCAGTGATTTAAGCTGACAGGAGAAACACTGTGTGCAATGATACGGTCAAAAGGCTTTTCAATCTTCAAATTGCCATCATTAAACATGGATTTACAGTAGGAACAATAACTGCATATAAAATTTTACCATTTTTACAGATGTTACTGTTTTTGTTAATGAACAAATGTATATCTGCATCCTAACTCCAAGCTACTACTACTGTCAACCCAAGCTACTGTCAAGTGTGCATTTCTAAGAGACAAAACATGTTGTCTAATGTTATTAATATTGCAGCCTAATATTATTAATATTGCAGCCTGCACTGCAAACTGTGCTGAAGATACATGTCATCAAAGTCAGGCAACACAAAGCTGTTTCATGACTTGAAACAATATCACCGGTTATAACATGCAAAAAACAAACAAAACAAAAAAATTATTTATTATTCTTTAAAGATATAATTTTTTTTGTGAATAAATTTAGTTAAGAATTAAATTTTTTTTTGAATGTTTGCTGCCTCAGATTTGTGAACTGTTTAAGTTTATTAATTTATTCAAATGCATTATAGAATTGTTCAATGTTATTTTATTGATATTGCTAATATTGTTTAAATGCTTATTTGTAATTTATGTAAAAAAGAAAAAAAAGAACATTATGTGCATTTATTAATTTAATTATTTTAGTTTGGCATACCGGCGTTATGACGTCATCGCGCACTTCGGTATGTGGCGTGCGCCCGTGATACGCTCCATTCAGAATCAACACAACACAATCGCTGCAGCGCTCTCTTTTATTTGATTCTTCTTCAATCTTCTTCTTCAGGTAACTAACACTTCGGTTTTGAGTATTAACATTGTTTAATGCAATACTGACGAGTTGTACGGATTGAAGTTTGTTTTAGTTTAGTGATAGTGTGTCATGTGTTAGCATGCCTGAGCACATGGTTAGGGGTTAGGGCTATACACTAGAGAGGGTCATTTATGTCAAAATTATATTCCAAACTCTTACAAAAGAGTATATAAGAGTTCATGATGGTGTTTCAGTTATACAAGTTATCTTAAACTTGCACATTTGGGTAATTAACTCCATGTCTGTGAATTGAGTTATGCATTTCATTCGTTTTCATCAGTCTTGTATGTGACTTTATGGTAGAAAATACATTGGACACGATGGAGTGAACATTGGTTAGACATAAGTATGTGATTAATATCTCAGCTGCATTGTTGTCATCAATTTCATACTGTCATTTAGTGGTTCAAGGTAAATATTCAGTCTGAAAATGTGTTTCCTTTTTGTAAAGAACTTGAGATTTGAGTGTCACTTGTGTCAATGCCACACGTGTCTAGTGTGATGGGACATGCTTGAAGTCACTTACGTTTACAGCCAGTCATTACTGTGAAAGAAAAGTGATACATGCACTGATAATGTAATGTACTGAGCATTTGTTATACATGTATGCTTTTATTATTGGCCATTCAGAATCAATAAACTGTTAAAGAGGCAATCACTGCAGCGCTCTCGTTTATTTGATTCTTCTTTAATCTTCTTATACTTCTTCTTCAGAGATACTACATTATTCTGTATGACAAGTGTTTGTCATGTTCTGACAATCAATAGTAGTTTAAAACCACAATTAACAGTTTGGTTTGTACAACTTTCTCTTACTGTGCGTTCACACCGGACATGAATAGCGCGTTAAATTCGCGCCTGCCGCGTCTAGTTTGACGCTTGAACATTTTGAATGCATTCGCGCGTCCAAAGCGAAATCCGCTTCTTCTGGGAGAGGCAAGGGCGTGAAATGTAAAAATGCTACTGTTATTGTGTCACGAAATGTAGTTTTAAGAGTTGTTCAGTCGAGAATGTAGTTGTTTAAAGCTCAAATCTTTGGTTTGTTTATAAAGATAGCACCTATTTAAAAATTTTGATCTGACGTTTCGGAGTTGTGAGATCCAGGCGATCACCGGGCGCTCAGCGCTCATGTACCCCGCCTGGAGCAGCCTTACCTCGGCTAGTCCTCCTGACGTCTGCCGCTGGTAAACGAGAAATGTTTAAATTCACAATCTATAGCTTCGGTTCTATTATATGAAACATTAATGACTCAACGTAGGTCAAACGACTTCTTTAATTAATGTTATGTGAGTTTTTCTTCATCTCATTCAGAAATGTATATGACTGCAAGTGTTCAGTGTCACATTAGTTAACATCTGAACAATGTTATTCCTTCTTTCACGCGGGCATTTAGTCATTACAAAATAATTTATTGAGGCCAAACATATAATAAGTTATTGAGGCCAAACATTTAAAATTACATTATATTCTGAAAATCGGGCCTTCCCGTTTATCACGTCACTTCACCACGTGACAGCAGCAAGCAGGCTCTGATTGGTTTACGCAGCGCTAATTGACGCAGAAGTTCAGGTTTTTCAACTCGGGTAGCAGACGCAAATTCGCATCAAACGCGTGAATGGACAAAAACCACTACATAAAATAATTTGTAATTTTTTAATTGTAATAATTTTTTTAAAAATAGGCGTATTCACGTCTACCGCGCAGCACTCTACGCCTCATTCGCGCAGCAGGAATTTTTTACGCGCGTAACGCGTCTTTGCATTGACTTAACATTGAAATCACTCGCGCCTGACGCGCTATTCGCGTCCGGTGTGAAAAATCTGCCTTTGAACTTGATATTTATCGTGATAATTATCGATATAGACTGATATACATTTTTTTTATCATAATAATTGTTTGGGGACATATTGCCCAGCCCTAATTACACTGTGCTTCGTTTACAAAGCAAAATGCTCCGAACATGCATATAATCAAACGCCAGTGGACGGGGCCTTTGGTGCGATGATGTATATCTATTTATCAATGTCTTGCTCTGGAGGCGGGCATATGCAAATGCTTTTGCCCGTGTGACATCACAGATCCCTCAAATTCAAAATGAGCTGTTTTCAGGGCATGAATAAATAAATGCTTTGTTCATAATGAGAATGATGTTTTAGGCTCTGAAACTTGCAGGATGTTTTAATGGTACAAAGACCTCATATATGTTAATAGATCAAGGCAAATCTGATTTCTCATGTCATGATCCCTTTAAATGAATTCACTACAGCTCTCAGAATAGCACGCCCAATAAACACTCGACGAGTCAAAGTTGAAACCCGCTGAGGTTGCCTATTACACTTATGTTTTGCAACAGTAAGCGAACCTTATTTTAATGAGCACTTTCTATGAGCTCTTGGACTTCCAAAAAGGTTCTCCAAGGAGATAAAGACACTGAGATTAACCGTTTCGGTCTCAAGCTACGAAAGCATTTACAACAGAATTTCAAATGCACACTGTCTTTGCACTCACATCCACTCTGATCTCCGCCACATGAACTCAGTAATGCTTAACTCCTGCTGTGCAGCATTCCCAGAACCATGCAACCAGCCTGTGGCTTTCAGAGCCACCTTGTAGAAACAGAATGAAAATTTAATGTAGAACAGAGGATGCAGAAGAAAACCAAATCTACTCAAATCCTTAGGCTGTAGCACAGCCTTTGGTTTGAGTTTTATTCTAAAGGATCAGATACATAATATTTCCAGTCCAAAAGCACCTGCTGAGGGCTCCATCTCCTTCTCTGAGAGGAGAGTATAACGATTAACATCTGATTCAGACATAACTAACATCAATCCTGAAAAATTCAATCCAAGATCAAAATAACTAAGTAGGAAATAGTAAAATCCTTAAAAGTCAAAATAGTCTCTTCAAGCACGTTGATTTGTCGAGTCTATGTCTAGTCTATTAGTTCATATTGGGTTTCCATGTTTCAAGAGGACTTTCCATAGACAATGATTTAACTGTAAACACTGTATATTATATCCTCTTTGCCATTACAGGAAAACTTTCTGAATTTTTACATTTTCCATTAAAAATAAATAAATAAATAACAGTATGATAAGTGTTTCTGGGACATCTCTTACAGGCCCTATATGCGGATACAGAAGTCCAGTATCAACAAAGGCACAGTGAAGAGATGAAACATGAAACCATATACATACACGATTATAATCATACATGATTTGTCTAAGTTCTTCAAGCAGTCTCTGGTATTTTCCATAATCATAAGTGTATTTATTATTGCAATGGTTAGCATAAGTAGCCTTTATCATAGCAGTAAATATATTTCTGCTTCATAAGGTGATCAGAATCCCAATCGGATCACAAAGGAAGTTATTTACGACACTTGCTAGCGTCTGAAAGTAAGTTTTGAGCTGAAAATTGTTTAAAATATGTAAAATGATATCAGCCTATCAGTTAGCAGCAGTGCTAACCCTTTCCTGACTCAAATTGTTCATGTCCATTCCTCAAGCCCCAGTTGGCCAGCTTTGGACCAAGGTATCCGGCGGGCCAAAAACACTTGGCCGCTGGCCCCTGGCCCCGAGGAAGCCCAGATGAGGCCCGATCAAGCCCTGGAAGTGACTGTGGAAAGGCGACTGGCCCTGGCATGCCCTGGCACGCACTAGCACGCTCGCGTTTGGCCCTACAGTGGAAACACGGCTAATCAAGGTCGTTTAAAAAAAAGCTAAAGAAAGACAACAGTAAGTTCAGAAATTGATAACACACTTGATGTTACTCTTTTTAAATATGTATGCTGTTGTTTAGTGAGTATTTTCAGTGGTTACATTACTGTTATTTTGCAGTTGCTGGAGATGTGGTCAAGAGGAAAAGCACTGAGGAAGACAGAAATGGTGGAGCTCAATATAAGTTGAGGAAGAATGAAGGGAATCTGATGGGAAATATCATTTCATGTGTTATTTTATGTTTTTGTTTGAAATATTTAACTGAAAATGTATTATGTATTTTTAAATATGTTGTTTTCGGACTGTGTTTTATGTTTAAGATTCTATTTATATTTTTTTCCCAAATAAAGATAAACAATCAATTATTGGTGAAAAAATATTTCATGCTGGGGGAACAAATGGCCGTTGCACGGAAGAATACCTCAGTAACACAATCTGAATAGGAATCATTTTAACAATATACGGACCCATGGTATTTCCCATAATACTCCCCGAATAATCTGAAAGTGTGTGGTGTATACAGGAGTATACTGGTCCATGTGCACATCTTTTCATGTAAGATATATATAATGCTTATATTGTGTACATACATGTTATGTACATATATATTCTTTCTAAAGTCTGTCAACATGTTTTATTATATATGAAAATATAAAACATAGACCTGTATGTAATTTAATAAGAAAATCATATACATATAGTTAGTTCTGGTCTTTAAATATGATAGACTCAAAAACCATTTTACAATTTGCTACACTCTGCTTGTTGAGCATTTCTCACAGCAAGCGTCAATGGCGGAGGAGCAAAACACTATAATTTTACTACATTGCTACATATAGAGATATAGGTTTCACTGGACACCCAATGTCATAAATTACAGTTCTGTATGAACAGCAACCCCGATTGACTGCTGGAAAAGCCATTTTAAAAAGAAGAAACCTCAATAAAGAATGGAAATGGAGCGATGCAAATCACAATGTAACTTACTTCTCATATGGCATTTTTTCTTCTGATATACGTTTTGACGGAAGTTCTTCTTACTGTTAGGTGTCTTTATACAGCAAGACAGATCTGCTCTGATATGGTGATCAGTGGTTACCATGAGAACTCCTCAAACCAACAGATTCACCCAAATATAGATCAGGGCTGAAGAATGGCCAACGTAAAATAAATACTCTACACGCATCATGCAATTTAATACATATATAAACTACAGATAGTGGTATAGTTCCGTAGTGCAGCTTTAAAAGAAATACTGTGCACAAGAGTTCGCACTTCCAAAGTTTCTTTAATAGGGTTTTAGTTAAATGCCAGAAATAAAGTCTGTGGTGAACACAAGCTGAAGATATTTTCATGTCAAGTCACCTTGTTTAAATAGCACTTTATTCAATAGAGATTCTTTGATATAAAATACATCAGTACTCCCCTTGTAAAGAAGTAGTTGCTAAACCGTGGCTAAATGGGACTCATTTTCCCTGATAACATTTCAGCAATCAATGGGTTTTCTATTAGCTGTTTAGAACTAGCTTGAAACTTGCAGCGGTTTAGCAGACAGTGTGACACATAGTGATGGAATACTTTGATGAGCTCTATTCGGATGGTAATTGTTTTTACGTCCGTACAAATAAATGTGCATGGCACCTCAGTGATAAAAACTCATGCATTCGGATGGTGATTTATTCACGGGGGAGGAGCGAGTTTTGTGATCCTACAAACCTGGGAAAGCGCTGCTCACATAGTCAGTCGCATGATTGTCAAAATTGTCAAAATTTAATGTCATATGCTTGGAATAATAAGAATAAGTTCATATTTCATAATAGAAAAATAATATCCTAATTATAATTTGATTATTTAAATCTCCTGTTTAAAAAAAGGAAGATAGACACACTATAGTCAAATTAGTTTTCTTGTATGGTCTTGTATTTTAACTAAAAAATATGGATGTCATTTTAAAAATGTGGAAATTAGCAGAAATAAGTTAATACAGCCTATTATTTACACAAGGTAAACATAAAGCTGCTTGATACATTTTTTTAATGTATATAATTGAACTGCCATAATAACAGCCCATTTCAAATGTTTACATGCTTTTCTTCTCTTTCTCTTTTGAGCAGTGATGAAATATTGTTCTTACAGTGCTCAAAAAATATTTAAACAATTAAATTTTAATTGATCTATTCTTGTGGATTCGGACAGCAATTAAATTACCACACAACCTTGGTGTTTGTCAAAAATCAGTAGGTAATTTGGCCAGGGATTTTTACGCGGGAGGTGAGAGAAAAACACCATCATTCTGGATTCGGATTGCAATAAAATCACTGACTAGAACCCATTATTGATGAAAATACCTTACGACCCCTTGAGAAACTGTCCGAATAGGGCTTTTAGACAGCTAACAAAAGAGTGCTGGATGAGGTGGATATTTACCAACAAATACATTGTAGAAACAAAACTGGCAAATGTATCCATATCAGAATATCAAAATATGGAACGGTTTTTGATGGGGGTCTATGCACCAGTACTGACGGGAGGCTAGAAATGCCTTTGGTTAAAAGAGTTGAAATCTTAAAATACCTCTAAGTGACACATTACGTGTTTACAACATCTGGACGGAAAAGTGGAAGGTCAAATCTCAGTCCTTCACACACCTGCACCACCATCGAGTACAGGATGTCAATGATTGAGGTAATTACTCCGTCAGATGACTTGTCCCCGGGGTGCTTCTGCTGTGAATCATTTGTGGTAAATTTAACACAATCTCTTTCTGATTTACACCTCTGGCGTCCAGGAAAGCCAGTCTGATAGCTGATAACCAAAAGCTAATTAACTGCCGGGTTGCAGAAGGACCTTCGTTGTCTGCTTTCGTTCAATGAGCCGTGCGATTAGCCTTCCACCTCAGAGCGCAAAGCTGAATATGGACCATTGAGGCCCATATTCAAAAGATCAAATTATTTGCATTTTCAAACATTTTAGTGAAGGGCACTCAAGGCTCGCCAATTAAACGTCCCTATACTTCCTGTCAACCCAGTTCAATTAGTCCCTCGATAAAGACAAATGAAGTTGCCAGCTTTCCACCAATTTGTACAGTTTTTCTTGATTATTATGATGAGCATCTACAACATACATACACATACGCCACAATGGTAACAGTAAGAAGCTTTAGATTAGAATACAAATCAAATGATTTAGCCAAACACTTCAAATACTGTGTTTCCATTCAAACACACAGGTATCCAATAATGAAATATGTATGAGTTTAGTCATAGGATGTTTAAACTTCTTTCATCTGTTTTGAAGAGCTTGAACCACGCTGTCTGGTTTAATTATTGATGTAATGCTCAAACCTGTTTTGCTGAAACCAACTTTAAGCTTGTCTTCAGGAAATCAAGCTAACAGACTGTTTGATTTGAGACAGCAATACTGACCCATTCAAGTGCTCATATCAACTAGTGCCATATTTAATTATATTTTTTAATTAACAAAATGTGTAATTTGAGACAGCAATAATATGATATTCTGTAGGTGTGTAGGTTTTTTTTTTTTTTTTGCGTATACGCACATTTTAGGGTGAAATCTGTGTAAAGATAGACAAAGAAAGAAAGCTCTCGGATTTCATCAAAAATACATTCAATTGTGTTCTGAAGATGAACGAAGGTCTTACAGGTTGGGAACGACATGACGGTGTGAAGGATTTTTTTAATTAATCATAACTACCGTAACATTTATATTTCTTGCAGGATTAACAATTATGTGCTTTTGATACCTCAAATGTCCCCAAACACTTTGGTCAAAGTCAGTCAGTGTTTGTGTCTGAATCATGTCCGAATATAACAAAAGGGGAAATGAAACAGATGTTTAATATAAACTCATGACTTTGATTTGTGCTGTAAATACTATTTGCACTCTATTGGAAAACCTCAATTTTTTTCACTTATCGGAATAAACAGTGACCTTTTGAAGAAATCAGGGTTTGCTTCTACCTAGTAACAGAAGGATTTGCTGGATTATACACATGAAGAACCAATCATTTAGAGAAAAATTATGTAATGAATCATGTCACCTTTGCTACGCTCCTATTCTATAAAAACTGTTGTACTCCTTTTGCTGGTGGGATTCTCTCTGAAATTGGTCTGAGGTCCTTCAGCCGTGATTCGAAGGCATTGTCTGTTAGATCATTGCTGCGCAGCAGGTTAGACACTAAAGATCTTACTTCCATTCTCAAGTGATAGTGTTAAGTGGAGGACTAGAGACCTTATTCCCGAGTGATAGTGTTCAAAAAGGTAGAGACGTCGACCGACTCGAAGCCAGTGATTTGACTGTAGACGCAATTTTGGGGCGGACTAACCCTTTAAGACTATTTTGTGGCTGTTTAGTGAAACTTCCCTGGCTCACACCTCTCCATCCGCCTGAGAACACAACAAGCACCTTAACTGCCCGTCATTAACATATGAAACATAATCTTCACACCTGACAGCCACCAGTCCTAGCAGCCAGCAGTGTTTCAGCTGCAAATGTCCATGTCATTTCATGGATTCCTGTATATGTCCGTATACGCCAAGTATCTTGTTTTTTTGTTTTTTTTCTGAAAATGTACTGGTACTGTTCTATGTAACTTGGCTCGGGTATTTCCTCATACATCCGGCAAACCTGAAAATACACGGCAGTTTATCATGGTCAGATATTACCAGATTTGAACCTTTTCATGCAGTGTTACACAGGAGATTTGTATATATCCATGATAAAACGGTATGTTTCTTTCATATCTATACAAAGGAAATCATAAATTGAGTGAGTTTGGGATATGTAAAAAGAAATTACAATTAGGGAGGTAACATTTTAAAATTAGTCAGCAATCAGTTCAGCTCTATCACTTAAGCGGAATCAAATAATATTTTCATGCTAAGCTCATTATCCTCATCTCCTAGAGCAAGCTGCCTGCCTCCAAAGTTTTGATTAGCTGAAGGGCATAAATTATTATTGCATATCCTTAACCACTAGACAATTACAACCTCCAACATTAGCATGATACCCCATTTATTTATTTACATTTTTACTTCCGATTGTGCTCCAAAAATGCAGCATCCTGAATTAATTACAGCTCAAATGTGAAGCAATCGAAGTTTAGCTTAGAAAAGAGATGTCATCTCCTTATTTTGCTTTGACTTCTTTTGACAACGAAAAGTTTCATCTGGCATATAGGCTATCATCATATCATGTTATTTTTTTTTAAATAATGCACTCGATTTATAACCATTAATGAGATGACAAAATATTATCATGTCAAATCATACATTATTAAAGGAATAGTTCTCCTAAACATGAAAATCCTGTCATCATTCATTTAACCTCATGTCATTCCAAACCTGTGGAACATGTGGGATGAAAGCTGTTCTGTCAAGCTCCCAAAAGAACACAAATGGCTAAAATGTTGCATCATTTAAGTAGTACAACTCTTGTTGTTTTTTGATAGCTTAGTTACTTGCTGAAATCCTTTCCTCCACTGCTGTCTAATTAGCATTCTGCACTTGTCCAAATTCAAATGTGTCACATCACAAAACAAAAGACATTAGTTGTCACCATTGTCATAACCAGAGCAACACCTCCGTAAGCCATATTTAAATATGCAAATGCATATTTTGCAAATGCCAACACAAACTTTTTCCATCTAACATTAGCATATAAATTCTATGTCGATACTTCAAATATCGCGAAAAACTAATTTGGAGTTTATGTCGAGAAAAAGGTCTTCTATTTTTAATTTTTTTTTATTGGGCAGTTCACTCAGAACGTGTTTTTCCATTTTACTGCACTACTCTTCTCTAGACGGATGTGTTTGATCAGAGCCCGTCTACGGAAAGCCTGGCCACTCCCTGTTAAGTCCTATTGTACCGAATTTTGGTTGTAGTTCCACCAGAGTTCCACTGGGGTGCTCCATAGACTCACCCGAGTGCAAAATGAATGGGAGTCTATGGAGCTAGACGGCTAAATTTGTCTCTTTCACCCGATTGCCGTTGAGAAATCTATGATTTGATTGTAGGTTTTGCGAGTTCAACATGGGTTATAGGTCGAAAAATGAATGAACGAGTACTTATGTCCTTTCGATTTCTTACAGGTTGAGTTATTGTTGCCCATAACACGCTAGCATTCTGCTACTGAATACTGATTGGTCAGTGAAGGACTGATTACGACCAGAGATACCGCTTGATAGCATCGTGGCATCCGAAGCGGGACCAGAATGTCTTCTAGCAAAAACTCTTCTAGCACGTGTTTACCTGTGTCCGCTGTGTTGTGTGTTTACCTGTGTCCGCTGTGTTGTGTGTTTACCTGTGTCAGCTGTGTTGTGTGTTTACCTGTGTCCGCTGTGTTGTGTGTTTACCTGTGTCAGCTGTGTTGTGTGTTTACCTGTGTCAGCTGTGTTGTGTGTTTACCTGTGTCAGCTGTGTTGTGTGTTTACCTGTGTCAGCTGTGTTGTGTGTTTACCTGTGTCAGCAGTGTTGTGTGTTTACCTGTGTCAGCTGTGTTGTGTGTTTACCTGTGTTGTGTGTTTCCCTGTGTCCGCTGTGTTGTGTGTTTACCTGTGTCAGCTGTGTTGTGTGTTTACCTGTGTCAGCTGTGTTGTGTGTTAACCTGTGTCAGCTGTGTTGTGTGTTTACCTGTGTCAGCTGTGTTGTGTGTTTACCTGTGTCAGCTGTGTTGTGTGTTTACCTGTGTCAGCTGTGTTGTGTGTTTACCCATGTCTGCTGTGTTGTGTGTTTACCTGTGTCAGCTGTGTTGTGTGTTTACCTGTGTCAGCTGTGTTGTGCGTTTACCTGTGTTGTGTGTTTCCCTGTGTCCGCTGTGTTGTGTGTTTACCTGTGTCAGCTGTGTTGTGTGTTTACCTGTGTCAGCTGTGTTGTGTGTTTACCTGTGTCTGCTGTGTTGTGTGTTTACCTGTGTCCGCTGTGTTGTGTGTTTACCTGTGTCAGCTGTGTTGTGTGTTTACCTGTGTCAGCTGTGTTGTGTGTTTACCTGTGTCAGCTGTGTTGTGTGTTTACCTGTGTCCGCTGTGTTGTGTGTTTACCTGTGTCCGCTGTGTTGTGTTTACCTGTGTCAGCTGCGTTGTGTGTTTACCTGTGTCAGCTGTGTTGTGTGTTTACCTGTGTCAGCTGTGTTGTGTGTTTACCTGTGTCAGCTGTGTTGTGTGTTTACAGGTGTCCGCTGTGTTGTGTGTTTACCTGTGTCAGCTGTGTTGTGTGTTTACCTGTGTCAGCTGTGTTGTGTGTTTACCTGTGTCCGCTGTGTCGTGTTTACCTGTGTCCGCTGTGTTGTGTGTTTACCTGTGTCAGCTGTGTTGTGTGTTTACCTGTGTCAGCTGTGTTGTGTGTTTACCTGTGTCCGCTGTGTTGTGTGTTTACCTGTGTCCGCTGTGTTGTGTGTTTACCTGTGTCCGCTGTGTTGTGTGTTTACCTGTGTCAGCTGTGTTGTGTGTTTACCTGTGTCAGTTGTGTTGTGTGTTTACCTGTGTCCGCTGTGCTGTGTGTTTACCTGTGTCAGCTGTGTTGTGTGTTTACCTGTGTCCGCTGTGTTGTGTTTACCTGTGTCCGCTGTGTTGTGTGTTTACCGGTGTCCGCTGTGCTGTGTGTTTACCTGTGTCCGCTATGTTGTGTGTTTACCTGTGTCAGCTGTGTTGTGTGTTTACCTGTGTCAGCTGTGTTGTGTGTTTACCTGTGTCCGCTGTGTCGTGTTTACCTGTGTCCGCTGTGTTGAGTGTTTACCTGTGTCCGCTGTGTTGTGTGTTTACCTGTGTCCGCTGTGTTGTGTGTTTACCTGTGTCCGCTGTGTTGTTTGTTTACCTGTGTCAGCTTTGTTGTGTGTTTCCTTGTGTCAGCTGTGTTGTGTGTTTACCTGTGTCCGCTGTGTTGTGTATTTACCTGTGTTCGCTGTGTTGTGTGTTTCCTGTGTCAGCTGTGTTGTGTGTTTACCTGTGTCCGCTGTGTTGTGTGTTTACCTGTGTCCGCTGTGTTGTGTGTTTCCCTGTGTCCGCTGTGTTGTGTGTTTCCCTGTGTCCGCTGTGTTGTGTGTTTACCTGTGTTCGCTGTGTTGTGTGTTTACCTGTGTTTTGTGTTTACCTGTGTCAGCTGTGTTGTGTGTTTTCCTGTGTCCGCTGTGTTGTGTGTTTACCTGTGTTGTGTGTTTACCTGTGTCCGCTGTGTTGTGTGTTTACCTGTGTTGTGTGTTTACCTGTGTCCGCTGTGTTGTGTGTTTACCTGTGTCAGATGTGTTGTGTGTTTACCTGTGTCAGCTGTGTTGTGTGTTTACCTGTGTCCGCTGTGTTGTGTGTTTACCTGTGTCCGCTGTGTTGTGTGTTTACCTGTGTTCGCTGTGTTGTGTGTTTACCTGTGTTTTGTGTTTACCTGTGTCAGCTGTGTTGTGTGTTTTCCTGTGTCCGCTGTGTTGTGTGTTTACCTGTGTAGTGTGTTTACCTGTGTCCGCTGTGTTGTGTGTTTACCTGTGTTGTGTGTTTACCTGTGTCCGCTGTGTTGTGTGTTTACCTGTGTCAGATGTGTTGTGTGTTTACCTGTGTCAGCTGTGTTGTGTTTACTTGTGTCAGCTGTGTTGTATATTTCCCTGTGTCCGCTGTGTTGTGTGTCTATCTGTGTCAGCTGTGTTGTGTGTTTACCTGTGTCAGCTGTGTTGTGTGTTTACCTGTGTCTGTGTTGTGTGTTTACCTGTGTCAGCTGTGTTGTGTGTTTACCTGTGTCAGCTGTGTTGTGTGTTTACCTGTGTCCGCTGTGTTGTGTGTTTACCTGTGTCCGCTGTGTTGTGTGTTTACCTGTGTCCGCTGTGTTGTGTGTTTACCTGTGTCAGCTGTGTTGTGTGTTTACCTGTGTCCGCTGTGTTGTGTGTTTACCTGTGTCAGCTGTGTTGTGTGTTTACCTGTGTCAGCTGTGTTGTGTGTTTCCCTGTGTCAGCTGTGTTGTGTGTTTACCTGTGTCAGCTGTGTTGTGTGTTTCCCTGTGTCCGCTGTGTTGTGTGTTTACCTGTGTCAGCTGTGTTGTGTGTTTACCTGTGTCCGCTGTGTTGTGTGTTTACCTGTGTCAGCTGTGTTGTGTGTTTACCTGTTTCAGCTGTGTTGTGTGTTTACCTGTGTCAGCTGTGTTGTGTGTTTCCCTGTGTCCGCTGTGTTGTGTGTTTACCTGTATCTGCTGTGTTGTGTGTTTACCTGTGTCCGCTGTGTTGTGTGTTTACCTGTGTCAGCTGTGTTGTGTGTTTACCTGTATCTGCTGTGTTGTGTGTTTACCTGTTTCAGCTGTGTTGTGTGTTTACCTGTGTCAGCTGTGTTGTGTGTTTCCCTGTGTCCGCTGTGTTGTGTGTTTACCTGTATCTGCTGTGTTGTGTGTTTACCTGTGTCAGCTGTGTTGTGTGTTTCCCTGTGTCCGCTGTGTTGTGTGTTTACCTGTGTCAGCTGTGTTGTGTGTTTACCTGTGTCCGCTGTGTTGTGTGTTTACCTGTGTCAGCTGTGTTGTGTGTTTACCTGTGTCCGCTGTGTTGTGTGTTTACCTGTGTCAGCTGTGTTGTGTGTTTACCTGTGTCAGCTGTGTTGTGTGTTTACCTGTGTCAGCTGTGTTGTGTGTTTACCTGTGTCCGCTGTGTTGTGTGTTTCCCTGTGTCCGCTGTGTTGTGTGTTTACCTGTGTCCGCTGTGTTGTGTGTTTACCTGTGTCAGCTGTGTTGTGTGTTTACCTGTGTCCGCTGTGTTGTGTGTTTCCCTGTGTCCGCTGTGTTGTGTGTTTACCTGTGTCCGCTGTGTTGTGTGTTTACCTGTGTCAGCTGTGTTGTGTGTTTACCTGTGTCAGCTGTGTTGTGTGTTTACCTGTGTCAGCTGTGTTGTGTGTTTACCTGTGTCCGCTGTGTTGTGTGTTTACCTGTGTCCGCTGTGTTGTGTGTTTCCCTGTGTCCGCTGTGTTGTGTGTTTACCTGTGTCAGCTGTGTTGTGTGTTTACCTGTGTCAGCTGTGTTGTGTGTTTACCTGTGTCAGCTGTGTTGTGTGTTTACCTGTGTCCGCTGTGTTGTGTGTTTCCCTGTGTCCGCTGTGTTGTGTGTTTACCTGTGTCCGCTGTGTTGTGTGTTTACCTGTGTCAGCTGTGTTGTGTGTTTACCTGTGTCCGCTGTGTTGTGTGTTTACCTGTGTCCGCTGTGTTGTGTGTTTCCCTGTGTCCGCTGTGTTGTGTGTTTACCTGTGTCCGCTGTGTTGTGTGTTTACCTGTGTCAGCTGTGTTGTGTGTTTCCCTGTGTCCGCTGTGTTGTGTGTTTACCTGTGTCCGCTGTGTTGTGTGTTTACCTGTGTCCGCTGTGTTGTGTGTTTACCTGTGTCAGCTGTGTTGTGTGTTTACCTGTGTCCGCTGTGTTGTGTGTTTACCTGTGTCCGCTGTGTTGTGTGTTTACCTGTGTCAGCTGTGTTGTGTGTTTACCTGTGTCAGCTGTGTTGTCGATGCCTCGAGAGAAAAGAAAGTGCAGAGCGCGAAAGCACCAAAGTGACTGAAGGATTGCCGTAAAGCAGTATCTCTGGTCGTACGATGTGTATGACGTCATTTACATTTTAAAATACTTTTTAAAGCAAATAAGTGACTCTACAAAATCTAACACCCAGCAATGTGTAATTTCTTTGCATCTCCTTTCGAATACAATATTCCAATTACTAGGCAAAATATTATATCCTGAGAAAAGTGGATTTTGAGGGGTATAGCTCCATAGACCTCCATTCATTCTGCACTCGTCCTGTGAGCGCCCTCATATGGAGCCAGAGTGGAACTGCAACCAGTTCAGAAGCCGGAAGTTTACTGAGAGTGGCAGTTCTCCCTTTATTAGACATTCTCTGGTTTGATCATTGCGTTTTTGCCTTTTGCAGCATCTCGCACATGACACGGCATTCTAAAAACGTGGCGCTCAAGTTAAAATAAGTTAAACTTTTAAAAGGCATGTCTCGAGACCTTGCGGTTTTTCCCCGTTCCACTGCCGAGGTCTCGTGTTTTTTAAAGCAAAAGCGTGTTCTTTGTGAACCAGCACTTAAATCCGGGAAAGTTATTCTGACACAAATTTTTAAGGTGTGATAGCTAATTGCATCATTATAACAATATTTAAAATTCAGTGTATACATTCTTTTTGGTTTGAATGATCTAATATGCGTTCTCACCACGTCAAACCGCGACTGGCTTGACTACATGCCCAAGGCTTACGTTAAAAAATGGTTGCAATATGACCGAACATTTCACTGTACCTATCTTCTTTATGAATCTTATGATTTTGCATACAGGACAAATGGGCTGTCCTGTGGCCAAACCTTGCTTCATCACATAAAGGCAGTGATATAAAGTCCCGTTAGTCATGCTGTCCCCCTTCGTCATGATCTTCTGATTTCCTAATTTAGTAATAGGCCTATTATTCGTTAAAATAGTAAGCAGTAAACTGGCGAATTTCAATTTTGTCTCTTTACTCTCTGCATTTTATAATTATTTGGGATATGAAAGATACAATATAATTTGTGATATCGGCAAACTGATGTATGGAAATGATTCAAGGGCAGATTTTTTTAGTGATACTACAAAACATATCATATTTTTAGGGATGACATTTTATTTGCCATTTTATCGGTAAAAGGCTAATTCAATGTATTCACAATCTTTTTTTTTTTTCTTTTTTTTACATATTCACTTTGTTGATAACAAAAAGTGGATGGAAACTTGGCTATTGTTGTCATGTCTGTTAGGAATAATCTCGATCGTGTCTCCTTGGAAAGATTCGAATTCATGGCATGATGTAGCTGTAAAACATTTGCTCATTTGCTGGTAACACTGCTTTCTCTGAAACAATGGAGGTTGGTGTTCAGAGGCAGTGCAGGGGAGGAGAACTCTAACACTCAGCTGAAATCTCAATAAAACCGTGAAGGTCAAAGCTCTCATTTAGTGCCACTATTTCCCCTTCACACATTAGCAGAATCTCTTCTCGCATATCGTTAAAAGCTGCATCAATCGTTTTTTTTTTCTCTCTGTTACAATTTAATAGACGTTGCCAATCATTTTTACAGATGCATTTTTTCTTTCAATTGCAGATTGCAATTTCATGGATTTATTCAGGTGTATTATTTTTCAAGATGCGACAACAATCATTTATCTTTGCAAGCTATCGATATACATTAATTATCTGTCCTACCGATTTTAGTATCTCATTGTGTCCGGGAGCTCGCACAGGTATTGTTTTCATGCAGCTTTAGGCTGTCCATTTTATTTAAACTGACAAGTTATCTGCGATTACTGAGGTGAGGCACCATTTCTTAAAGTGCTTTGACAGAACCAGCAGCTATTCCTGACAGCAAGCCAGTCAACTGCAAAAGCCCGTTCCTCCCGGTGAAAGTATGTGAGGCTGAGATAGAGTGCAAACACACTCATAAATGCAGAGCTAGAAAGCCATTTTAGCTGGAGTGTGGCAGGCTGCAAAAAGCCCACTTCATGTAATGCAAACTCACTGAAACAGCACAGCCCTGCAGCATTCAGTCTAATCAATAAATGAAACAACACCTCCATCACCATCACACTTCTACTAGGTCTTTAGTCAGGTTCTCTGCCTCATAGCCTTTAACCCTTTAACCTCAGGGCTGCACAGAATAAAAAATAGTTTTTTAATAGCTTTTTAAATGCTACGGAAAGAGAAGGCACTTAAACTCAAACTAGAGTAAGTTCGAGTAAGTGGTTAAAAGGAAAGTCGTTTCAAACATTATTACAGCACATGAACTTTTCTCTCTAGAATGTCAATTTTGATTTCATGTTGACTTAAAAAAAAAAGCACTCTTATGCACTTAAACGGAAACTTCTTTTGTATTCTATGCAAACCTCAGTTAGCTCAAATAATGCTTTAAAGGCACACTATGTAATTTTTTGCCACTAGAGGTCGTGTATTCAAAACAAAGGCGTATCTTGATGACACCTTGATTTGGCAGAATCAAGGGAGTCATTGTCCTCACCTCTACAGCTGGTGGAGAATACGTCGGGACTCGGGCAGAAATCATATTAACCCTCTAAGCGCCAAAGTCGCAAAATTGCGACAAGACGTCATACTTAATAAAACAGGCTGTAGATCCTGGTGTAATATCTCATTTGTATTCCCTACCACTAGATGGCAGACATGTAATACTTTGATTCAAGACTAAAATGACGTCATGTTCCTATTCAAAGTATTGGAGAAAACAGCAGAGCAAGTGAGCGCTCGTGTCATTGATGCGGAAGCAGTTCAGTTCAGAGCGTCTGAGTAAATTGTGAGATTTGTGAGAGAAAATCATCAAATGGCTAATAAAAACTTGTATCGTGAGGATGTGTTGCAAATGTTATTCGCCGATTCTGACTCTGAAGGGGAATATTTGCCTTTTGAAAATGACGATCGCGCTTCTCCCGGTACATCTTTGCCGCGAAATGGTGCAGCTCGCGCTTCTCCCGGTAACTTACATCTTTGCCGCGCAGTGGTGCAGCTCGCGCTTCTCCCGGTACATCTTTGCCGCGCAGTGGTGCAGCTCGCGCTTCTCCCGGTACATCTTTGCCGCGCAGTGGTGCAGCTCGCGCTTCTCCCGGTACATCTTTGCCGCGCAATGGTGCAGCTCGCGCTTCTCCCGGTACATCTTTGCCGCGCAATGGTGCAGCTCGCGCTTCTCCCGGTACATATTTGCTAGTATGGTATGTCAGACGATGTCAAAGTATGCATAGGACAGTTATGGGGCAACGTGGAGGCAGGGTGGGGAGTCGCAAAGCTATGCGCACTCGGCGCGCGCGTGAGGCAGATCTGGCCGCGCCCGCGCGCTCGTAGCAGGAGCAGAGGCGGTGTGCCACGGGGCAACTAAACAGGTCTTGTCTACTTGTGTTTGTGTGTCATATGAATAATATATATTATATATATATATATATAATCAGAGTGCCTACTGTATGTAGTAAATGGAAAATCTCTACAGCAAAAGGCCAACCACTACATGCATTCGGTTTGTTTCTACCATTTATTAGTAATGATTTACACAGTTTGTTTACTACTTACTATTTACCTGAGCATTCAGTATTGTGCAATATAGCATACAGAAGGTGAGGGACATTTTGGGGGGAAAGAAGTGCTGCATTTTATCATTTAAACTTGACTTTTCATGAAAATTCTATAATCCAAGATGGCCGCTACCATATGACGTCATAATATGCAAATTACCTACATAAACTTTGGGTCATCCTTAATATTTCTCTAATTTACAGAAAGTCTCTATCTTTTATTACTTTTAAGATATAGCCTTTTGAAATTAAGATGTCAAAAATCGAACGTTTTAGGAAAAAACCTCTGGCGCCTAAAGGGTTAATGGATGACCGGAAATGTATTTAAGATTTATTAACGTTACGAAAGCCGTTGGAGCCTAATGAGAGACAAGCACAACACGTGACTCGAGAGCAGTGGAGCTTTTATTATGCATTCTGCTTCTGCTTCTTCCGGTCTTGCGTATGTGGGGTAATGCAACGCTGTTTTATTATATTAGATACATTTGAGTGTGTTGAATGTTGTTATAATGCTACCTACCCTGTGCGTTTCGCTCGGCGGCTATATGAGACACTTGTTGCTAGATCGATATTAGGCATGGTAAATATAGTACTCGCAGTAAATCCAGAAAACAAAATTTAAACAAAGACTAACTGTGTTGAGCTGTTTAACAATGATTAGTTTTCTGACGATGAATGTATCCAAACTGTTGCTCAACTGTCTATTAGAACACATATATTAAAGCATCTTTGGTGTTTCCAAGGTTTCTGCAAAATAAAACCGCAGAAATCAATTGTAACACGGGTGCAGAGAATGTCTAATAAGGGGAGAACTTCCACTCTCAGTAAACTTTCGGCTTCTGAACTGGTTGCAGTTCCACTCTGGCTCCACATGAGGGCGCTCACAGGACGAGTGCAGAATGAATGGAGGTCTATGGAGCTATGCCCCTCAAAATCCACTTTTCTCAGGATATCATTTTTTGTCTAGTAATTTGAATGTTGTATTTGAAAGGAGATGCAAAGAAATGACACGTTGCTGGGTTTTAGAATTTTAAGAGTCACTTATTTGCTTTAAAAAGTCTTTTAAAATGTCAATGACGTCATACACATCGTACGACCAGAGATACAGCTTTACGGCAATCCTTCAGTCACTTTGGTGCTTTCTCGCTCTGAACTTTCTTTTCTCTCGAGGCATCGACAACACAGCGGACACAGGTAAATACACAACACAGTGGACACAGGTAAACACACAACACAGTGGACACAGGTAAACACACAACACAGCGGACACAGGTAAACACACAACACAGCGGACACAGGTAAACACACAACACAGCTGACACAGGTAAACACACAACACAGCTGACACAGGTAAACACACAACACAGCTGACACAGGTAAACACACAACACAGCTGACACAGGTAAACACACAACACAGCGGACACAGGTTAACAACACACAACACAGCGGACACAGGTAAACACACAAAACAGCGGACACAGGTAAACACACAACACAGCTGACACAGGGAAACACACAACACAGCTGACACAGGTGAACACAACACAGCAGACACAGGTAAACACACAACACAGCGGACACAGGTAAACACACAACACAGCTGACACAGGTAAACACACAACACAGCTGACACAGGTAAACACACAACACAGCGGACACAAGTAAACATACAACACAGCTGACACAGGTAAACACACTAAACAGCAGACACAGGTAAACACACAACACAGCTGACACAGGGAAACACACAACACAGCTGACATGGGTAAACACACAAAACAGCTGACACAGGTGAACACAACACAGCGGACACAGGTAAACACACAACACAGCGGACACAGGTAAACACAACACAGCTGACACAGGTAAACACACAACACAGTGGACACAGGTAAACACACAACACAGTGGACACAGGGAAACACACAACACAGCGGACACAGGTAAACACACAACACAGCGGACACAGGTAAACACACAACACAGCGGACACAGGTAAACACACAACACAGCTGACACAGGTAAACACAACACAGCGGACACAGGTAAACACACAACACAGCGGACACAGGTAAACACACAACACAGCGGACAATGGTAAACACACAACACAGCGGACACAGGTAAACACACAACACAGCGGACACAGGGAAACACACAACACAGCGGACACAGGTAAACACACAACACAGCGGACACAGGTAAACACACAACACAGCGGACACAGGTAAACACACAACACAGCTGACACAGGTAAACACACAACACAGCTGACACAGGTAAACACACAACACAGTGGACACAGGTAAACGAACAACACAGCGGACACAAGTAAACACACAACACAGCTGACACAGGTAAACACACAACACAGTGGACACAGGTAAACACACAACACAGCTGACACAGGTAAACACACAATACAGCTGACACAGGTAAACACAACACAGCAGACACAGGTAAACACACAACACAGCGGACACAGGTAAACACACAACACAGCGGACACAAGTAAACACACAACACAGCGGACACAGGTAAACACACAACACAGTGGACACAGGTAAACACACAACACAGCGGACACAGGTAAACACACAACACAGTGGACACAGGTAAACACACAACACAGTGGACACGGGTAAACACACAACACAGCTGACACAGGTAAACACACAACACAGCGGACACAGGTAAACACACAACACAGCGGACACAAGTAAACACACAACACAGTGGACACAGGTAAATACACAACACAGCGGACACAGGTAAACACACAACACAGCGGACACAGGTAAACACACAACACAGTGGACACAGGTAAACACACAACACAGTGGACACGGGTAAACACACGTGCTATTAGAGTTTCTGCTAGAAGACATTCTGGTCCCCCTTTGGATGCCACGATGCCATCAAGCGGTATCTCTGGTCGTAATCAGTCCTTCACTGACCAATCAGCATTCAGTAGCAGAATGCTAGCGTGTTCTGAGCAACAACAACTCATCCTGTGAGAAATCGAAAGGACATAAGTACTCGTTCATTCAACTTTCGACCTATAACCCATGTTGAACTTGCAAAACCTACAATGAAATCTGAGATTTCTCAATGGCAATCGGGTGAAAGAGACAAATATAGCCGTCTAGTTCCATAGACTCCCATTCATTTTGCATTCATGGGTGATCGCCCCCAGTGGAACTCTGGTGGAACTACAACCAAAATTCGGTACAATAGGACTTAATAGGGAGTGGCCAGGCTCTCCGTAGACAGGCTCTGGCGGGTGTGATGTCATTGATAGGCGACGCATGGACACAGTCCGTGTCCTGGTTAAAACTGCTTATTCCTCTGGATTTAAACATTCTTAGAAACATTTGGGATAATGTGAGTACACAAAACAACAAAATCTATAACATTATTCTATTGGCTTTTGGAAATTTTGATCGAAAAATCTTACATAGTGTGCCTTTAATGTCAAATGATATTACATGTATACATTTGTGAACCTTTTTTATTTTGAAATTACATACTCTACAGTCGTACTGGACCCCCTCCCCCAGTTTTAATGAAGTGAAGTGACGTGAAGGTCAAGTTTGGTAACCCCTACTCTGAATTTGTCCTCTACATTTAACCGTCCAAGTTAGTGCTCCCGCGGTAGCACTTTATTTTACAGTCATGTTCCCCATGTACATACTATGTACTTATTGTAGCAATTACAATAACTGGGTTAAAAAGTGATACTAACCCTGAACCTACCCCTAAACCTAACCATAACCCATGTAGTTACCTTATATTACCAGACTCAGTACTTTCTTTGGTAAGTACACTGTAATTACACGTACTGTAAAATAAAGCGTAACCACACACACACACACTGCAAACCATGGAGACTTTTTTTTTTTTTTCAGGACTACAGTAGAACATAGGTCTCTCTCAATGTGGTTTCACAACAAACACGTGAAATATTTAAATGAATGTCTTGTTTGAATCATTTAGAAACACAAAGATTTTAAATATAATCATCATCATCATGTTTCCACATCACACATTGTCAGACTCATAAAACACTGATGTTCAGTTAAAAGAGAAACAAGTCGACGACTGCCAGCACATTGCATTGCCCATTCTGTCTATGATCATGAATGTAAAACGCAGCACATCTCCATCTATCCCTTTGATTAAAGCTCAGTAACACTATGCAAAATGGCGTCCTCTCTGACTTGTGCAGCTGTAAATTAAAGGAGGCTGTAGGTCGGCTGTAGTGAAGAGGAAGGGAGGGTTTTTCCCCTGCTCTCTCTGCCTCCTCAGCATTTCTCTTTAACGTCACACTTCACATTTTGTGCCTCTCCCGTGAGGCTGTAAACTCTGTAAAGGTTATATTGGCTGTAGTCAACATGGCCTAGTGGATTCAATATAAGCTCCAAAGTCAGCTAAAAAATCACTCTTTCAACCACACAGCTGGACATTTTTAATGAATAATTAATAATAAAATTTGTACTAATTTAAAAAAGACAGAAGATAGTGAAGGGGACAGCAGGGGAAATTGTCACACACTACATTTCTGCATTGACAAATAAGCCACAATTAATTATCACATGCTCAGAGAACAACCGTAATAATACAAATATATATATATATTGAGGTATAAAAATTATTTGTTCAATATCCAGTGTTTCCCTCTGGTCTGAAGTTTTGATAACTTAAAAAAAAAAAAAAAATAGTTGAATGTGTTAGAGTTACACTTTATTTCGATGGTCCACTTTAGACATCCTACTAACTATAAGTAACTTTTCAACTACATGTCAATTAATTTTCATTATATTAGTCGACTTTAGTAGACTGTTAGGTTAGTGTTCTGGTTAGTAGAATAATTTGACATGTAGTTGCAAATTATTTACTTCTAGTCAGTAGAATGTCAGTCGGGGAGCATAAAATAAAGAGTGAGTAGATATTAAGCACACAGTAATACTCATTAGAGCTGCACAAAGATGAAAAAAAGGGACATTTTGTTTTTCTGCGGTATATATTGCGAAATAAAAACAATTTCACCTGACGATTTTAATAGCTACGTATATTGGAAAAGAATGAATCAATCTAGAATGATCGGGGTTATTATGTAAGGGAGTGATTCTGCATAAACAATAAATATAAATACTGTACAATAGAACAAAGATACCACTGAAATAAACAGTATTCAGACATAAATTAAATAATCAAATGTAAAATAACAGTCTTCACTGTATAAATGAAATGTAAATAATCTGTTAAAGCTACAAAAGGGATTTTCTCTTTGTATTTTGTTGTTTGATGAACATTATTGACAGACAGCAGAAGGTTTATTAGGCTGCTGTCACTTTGCACGGATCCATTATAATGATACACATCAGTTTTCCAGAGGTGGAAAGTAACTAATTACAAATACTTTCATCACCATTATGTTCAGTTTTTTTAGTCATCACGGACTCTCTGTTTGTTTTCATTAGTCACATGTGTTCCTCTGTTCCTAGTTTCCCGCCACTCATTAGTTACCATGGACACAAACACTAATCATCACAGCTGTTCATTATTTTGTTATCATCACCAGGTATTTAGGTTCCTCCGTGTGCACTCTTCAGTTGTCCGGTATTGTTCGTGTAGCACATGCTGTTACGTTGCCTTCCTGCTATTGGGATTACCTGAGTTTTGTTTTATTAAAGAACCTTTTGTTTGTGGAAACTTGTTTGAACCTTTTTCATCATCTTAATCTGTACCTGACCATGATAGTACTTGAGTACATTTGATTTTTTTCTTTCTTTTTTGAGTAGAATTAAATTGTGGTACATTTACTTTTACTTGAGTTTAATCAAAATAAAGTACTCAATACCTTGACAAAGGTGCCGACGGAGCAACAGGGCGAGCTGGACCTTTTCAAACTACGTTTTAGTGAATGTAAGTGAGCTATGCTCATATTTTTATTTGAATTTTTAATTATGGCAGCTCCTGGATTGGGTCACAGCATTGATGTTACTACACTGAGCAGTTGAAGTAAATAGAAAACTCGGCTCATTCAAGCACGCAGTTATTGTATGGACGGAGCAGGAACAATGTAAGTGTCTAAAATGCACACAGTTCAGTTTAATAGTAGAGCTTGCCCTCTTTACCGATGCATTTAAACTAAATGTGTGAAGTGAACTTTGTACAAAGCTGAAATAACCTCAACAACAGTGAATTGCATTGGTTTATCGGTCAATCAGATGCATGTAAATGTCCGTTACTATAACAACAGTGGGCACCCGGACGGCACTTTTTCGGTCGAACGAAAAAAAGATATTTAACATGTTAACCAGTTCCCCACTTTATTTCTTTTATTTGCACTTTTCTATTCATAGCCTACTGTTTTAATCCCACATTTCTTTGATCGGCCCTTTTACTTACCCTTCTTTGCTTTTTCCCTCTTAAAAAAACATTCAAATTATCTTACGTGGACTTGCTTGTCATAATTAATAATAAAATAAATCACTATATACACACGTCAGTCGTGTTTGAAATAACTGATGTGCCCCATGTTGACAGAAAATATATAATTTTATAAAATTCAGTGATTAGCGTTGCATTATAAATATACATTATTCACATGAAAATACCTGAGATGGCTTGAAAAACGCAGCTATTTCATTGCAATCGTGTTTATTTTCTCTGTCTCCATGTTATTAAGCTGTAGTAATATCGGATGTCCATATAAGGGATTTCCTGGAGCGTCATAAATTTAATACTTCTACCAATCTCACTTTTGGACTTTCTACTTGTACTCAGTACTTCTACTTGTACTCGGTAGCGCTTATTTTTCACTGTGTGTCTTTAGTAAATCCTGACAGTAGTTTTATTATTGCCAAAAGAGGGTTTGCGCTGGCACAAGATGTTAGTAAATCTGGTCCTTAGGGTGTCTTTACAAAAAGACATCCGCAACTAATACAGCGTTTTTAATAGTTTCCGCGGATCATTTAGACAAGGTTGTCGTCTGTGACAGTTTCTAGTTCCATTGATTCGCCTGCTTGTGTTTTTAAGTCCTTTGTTCAGTCTATGTTTGCTTACATTCCAGTGATTTCCTGTGTCTTTAGGCCATTTGTGGCCTAATGTTTCGAGAGTCAGACTTGAGGTTGTGGGTTCGATTCTCAATACCGACAGGAAATGATTGGGGTGCCCTTGAGCAACACCAAACCCCAATCTCTCCATGGCCACCTTAATAAAAGTGTGTGTGTGTGTGTGTGTGTGTGTACTACTTACTACTCCTAACGTGTGTGCACTAACTTGAATGGGTTAAATGCAGAGGACAGTATGAGTTACTTGCTTTCACATGCCACTTTCACTTTTCTCTCTTTACTAATTCGATTTATAATTAAAGACCATTTTGTTTATCTCTTGCATCATTGTGCGATCTTTATAAGCTGGCCGGGACGAGCACGGTGTATATTTTGGAGCTACTATGTCAGTGCAGGAATATTTCACATGAATCTCTATTGTAATTGAAGCAGTCAGTGTCGGCCCACTCTACGCAAATCCATTCCTTCCCAATTGTGAATATGTGAACCTAAAAGTATTTTTGGAAGCATTTCTACTTTTTTTGTACAATACTTTCACTTACTGAAAACTGTTGATCTAACTGAAAATCATCTTTGTTCTTACAAAATGATTTTGCAACCGTTTCAAATTTTGGGCCAATTTTACCATGACCGCTTTAGATCAAATTCCCAACATTGTGATCTTTTGTCCCTGCAAACAATGTTTCAAAGCAGTTTAGAGACAAACACCGCAGCTGTGATGGTTTTCATGTCAGGATCTCTGTTTTGTCCCTTTTTTGTGAGCGCATGACTTGTTTTTGTTTTCAGTTTTTAATTATGCAGTTTCACCTGTTCCCAGTTATTATACTCACTCTGTTTGATGCAGACCATCATGTTTCTGAGCTTATTCAGTATTCTTGGCCAGTTCTGTTTCCCTGAACACCTGGTACATTTGCTTTAATCACTGTCTGTTCTTCAACATTTGTGCCAATCTGTTGATTTCGGATTTGTCTTCTTACTACTGCGTTAGGATTACTTTGACCCTCTGTCCTTTGATCCCTTGACAACTTCCTGAAGCATCATGTGCTCTGCTTCTGTGATCAATTCTGAGGACAATTTGGCAGTGGCCTAAAACCTTTTTCCATTTGTAGTTTATTTAAGGTACAGTGAAATGATGGGTTTTAAAGAGCTTGAAAACTGCTTTAAATCCATTTTCAAACTTACAATCAATACCAGCTTTCTTCAGGGGTCCAGAAAGCTCTTTTGATCTTGACATTATGGTGCGATGTACTTCGTGATAACCAAACATATCAGTTTATCGAGTTGTATAAAACACATGGCTGTCAAGGTTATGTTTAGTTTGGTCTGTGTTTCTGTAGGACTTTGAAGGGCTGTTTATAAAACACCGTTTTCAACTAGAAATGGCCGTTCATTTATACGACAACTGCTTTTTTGGGGGCCTGAAAAAGCAAACATTTGAAAACGGGATTCAGAGTGCAAACTTAAAAAAAAAAAACATGATAGCGTTATCGTCTCCATGTAAACAACAAAACCGTGAAGTTGTGAAAATGGTGATGTCATGTGCATGCGTATTACGTGTTCAGTCTATAGGCATGTAATGATGTAGTCATAAACATACATCAATAAATGTACGTTCCAAAAATTATTTATAAAATTTTTATGTTCATCAATCAAATACAGCGATGAATACAGATAATATGACAGAGATGTGTCATTAATACTACAAACATAGTAGTGTACTAAAACACTCTAGTCGTAGTAGTCAATTCAAGTACTTATTATGTTGCCATGTAAAAAAAAAGCCAACATGTAATTTATTTTTTAGCAGACTTAGATTTTGCAAAGCAGATAATCAAATATGTTGTTGAGTGTTGTAGGGATGACATATTTGAAAGTTGGCATCACCCTGGTTCACTCGACACAAACAGGAATATTTTTCATTGACTTTTGTATTATTGCAGAAAATAAGCTCTGTGTCCAACAAAGGTTTATGATATAGATACATTTTGTGATTATGATTATAAATTATGATTTAGTTCGTCATGATAATCTTCACAACCGAACACAACTTTTATGAATTTTGAAGAGTACATTTATTCGGCAGAAGTCAAAAGCTAAATGTAGGCTATAAACCAACTATACCACTGTCACATGACCTCAACATCACCATTACTAAGCATCCAACCACCATTTCATTCTTTCATTTTCCCTCAAAGGTCAAGTCATAATAGTTTACAAGGGCAACTCAACAAAGCTGTGAAAGTGACTACTGAGTAGATACATTTCGGCTTATGACGTTTAATGTCTCCGACAACCTCTATAGTACCAGTTAGCCACTTGTTAGAAACTTTTACAAGACAAGTAAAAGGTTTAATAAAATTACAAATTTTATATAGTAGAATAAAATGTGTAAAATGTCTTGAGCTTGTGTTCAACACAGACTTTGTTTCACACACTTAACCAAAAACCCATTAAAAAAAACCCATTGAATAGGGCACGATGGAACGAGAAGTGTTAAAATGCAAACTTGTTTCTGGGTTTTGGCCTACAGAAAAACACCATGCGTACAGCTGGATCCGCTCGAACCGACGACAGCCGGCAAATGAGACGGCCGTGCTAACAAGGATGCTAAAGACAACAGCCTGTAGTGTCAGTCACCAGTTCTCCTCTTGAAGTCAGGGGAGTGAGCTTTACAGCCCTTAAACCAAGAGATCCCTTATCTTTACAATGATCCAATGTCTGGCACATACATCTGAAAATGTCTGCCTGTTTATCAACTGCCTAGCAAGTAGCAACAGTCTTGTAACCACTCAGAACACCTTAGCAACCAGTTCAGTTCTCATACAACAGCGTCAGTACAGTCAAATCAACATTATTACAGAATATTAAGTGTCCCCAAGCCAGAGGGAGAAACAAGCTTTGGAGAAACCAGGCTCAGTTGGGGGGACAGGTCACCTGTGGCCAGGACAGTTGGGTCCGGCGAAGCTAAAGGCGCACGGGGTAAAACGCACATTTGACTGCATTCTCTTTTAAACCACTAGATAAACCTCAAATTCAGCTCAGCACTTTTCTTAACAACCGCTTTTGATGATGCTCATAGAAATCTGGCTGATCATTGACGTGATCGCAGACAGCAACCCAAAGTTGATTCTGATTGTAATTTGATCTAATATTTTTTTATTTTTTTATTATTAATGTTGTAGATGTATTTAACAAATGAGAATCAATAAAATTTACTATATTTTGAGATCTTGTTAATGTTTTTCTGTTTTGTTCAAGGTAATTAAAGCTATAGTTTTCAATAATGGAGGAATATGTAAAAGTATGGTATTTGGGGACAAAGGCACAATAATTAACATGATAATAAACACAGCTGGCTGATTTTTTTTTTGTTTACATGACATGGTTAGGCTCATATCGTACTTTTTATATTTATTTGGGTGTCCCCTCGAAAAATTAGAATATGGTGCAAAAGTGTATTTATTTTAATATTCCAACTTAAAATGTGAAACTAATATATTATATAGACTCATTACATGCAAAGTGAGATATTTCAAGCCTTTATTTTTTATAATTTTGATGATTATGACTTACAGCTGAAAACCTTTTCACAATATTCTAATTTTGAATTTGGGGTTTCAAAAAGCCATAATCATCAAAATTATAACAAATAAAGGCTTGAAATATCTCACATATGTAATGAGTCTATATAATATATTAGTTTAACCTTTTAAGTTGAATTACTGAAATAAATGAACTTTTGCACGATATTCTAATTTTTTGAGTTTCACCTGCAATGAAATCACCATATTTTTAAAAATATGATATATATCCGATAATAAATATTATATATTATTTGCTGTAAAACTATTAAAATATTATGGGATCTCCTTCAAAGCTTTCAGAATTATTACTTTCTTCTTTTTTTTGGTAATTTTGGTTCTGTATTTTTAAAATTTTATTTTTTATCAAAATAATCATAAAATAGGACAAACTTTTCTAAAGTGATTGTTTTGAACAAGTTTTAACTTAGACATTATAATTGGCAACAATAACAATTGGAGCATTATTAAGTCTTCTTATTAATAAGACATTATTTTCCCCCCACTTAGACGGCCCATCTTGCCCCCTCATACATCTAAGATTTCATTAGCTATGTAAACGTATGAGCAGAACTGTAATTTCCTATTTTTGACTGTGAAGCAGCTTTGAAACAATCTGGGCTGCGTTTCCCAAAAGCATCGTAAGCCTAAGTTGATCGTAAAAACGATCGTACGACTGATCTTAATATTACGGTCTGTTTCCCAAAAGCATCGTAGCTTAAGTAGAACTTGAAAATCTTCGTAGAACTACGAGTGGTGCTCTGGAGTAATCGTACATCCCCAAGTGCATCGTAAGAAGACAGATTTCTGAGGTCACCTGCAGGACAACCGGTAGATTACACTTTTATCTAGATTTAACACACTGCGTAATATAATAATGTTTTGATTGTACTTTATTGTACACTTTATTTTACTCGTTTTTTGTTTACATGTATTTATAAATGAAACAATTAAAAAGGGAAGAAAAAGATAGAAATACACACCTAAATTAAATAAATTAACAAAAAATATATATAAAAGAAGTAATGTGGAAAATATGCTTCAAGGGCAATATGAATTTAAAAAAAAATCTGTCAATAACGTGCACGAAACCCAGCCATGTATTGGCGATTTCTTGGTTGGCCATCATGTGGTCCCATGCCATCTTAGTCGTCGTCCTCCTCTTCCACCTCTTCATCTTCCTCCCTGTTAAGTAAGGGCACTCTTTAATGTAATATTTTTGAAAGGTATCTTTTTTTTTCAGCCATTTTGTCAGTACCCTCCGCCTGTAGGTGCTTTATATAGACTTGTCTTGATTGCTAATCCACAACAAATGACGATTATTAGGTTAAACGTTCAGAATAGGAATCCATATAAGGTTATATTTCAGCACTTCGCAAATGGACAGCGACTCTTAAGTAGCACGTAGAACGCGTTCTCGCTCGTTCATGTTAAAGGTAGGGTAGGTAGGATTTATATAAAAACTTTTTACCAAATTTGATTAAACTTTCTATATATATCAATGCATAATTAAAATGTAAGTACTCTGATAAAAAGAGTATAAAAATCGAGTGACTCTAGACCGTTTAATCTTCATTAAACACAGCTCATTATTTCCATTCGGGACGAATCACAGGATTGGCTTGCGCGACTGTCACTCGACGTCGCCATGACTACCGCCGTTATTACTGGCTCTGCCCACGTGCGCGCAGTCGCGCACCCCGTTTTTAGGTGAGAGTGAATGGAATTAATGAGCTGTGTTTAATGAAGATTAAACGGTCTAGAGTCACTCGATTTTTATACTCTTTTTATCAGAGTACTTACATTTTAATTATGCATTGGTATATAAAGACAGTTTAAACAAATTTGAATAAAAGTTTTTTTTAGACAATTCTGACCTACCCTACCTTTAAGTGCATTTTTGGGAAACGCGCGTGGAATTGCCGCGAGCGTTCGTAACCTTGCACGTAGAGAGCGCTCTTAAGAGCTAAAATACATCGTTATCGGGAAACCCGGCCCAGTATTGTATAAAACGCTGAATAAATAAAGGTGACTTGACATATTTGTTGCTTTTCTCTCCATTTCTCATTGCTGATGACGAACATTTGGTAGCTGGCAATATTTCATCGCAACCACCTGGCGCCTAGCAGACTGATGTCGTATCAAGGGAAGGAAGTCCACATCAGGGGGGAGACGCCAGCAGCTTTTAGGGCTGAGAGGTGTGAGAAGAAAGATTAAACCTGCCTCTGGAGTTACAGCCGCACAAAAACAACCTCTTCACAACCAGATGTTGCATCCATCCAGTCACACACGGCTTTGACACGAAGGAGGCCATTAGCAATTCAAAACAAACAAGAAGTCAAGAGCACAGACATTCTGATGCACGTCAAACGGTGGTGGGCCAAACTAAAAATAGCATTCGAAGTGATGTAACAAAACTGCTTTTGCTTATTTAAAAAGTGCAACTATGATTTTTTAATTTAAATGTTCTCAGTTAATGACTTTGCACTTGACAGAGATAGATAAATACTTGAATACTACATGCAATTTTTATGATATCTTCTGGAAGAGACTGTGATTATTTTTGACTGAACAGAGCATCTACATCCCATGGGACCACACGTCACCCTGGCATAGATAAATGATAATTCATGATAAAGGGTAAAAAGTAAACGTATGCCCTTGTGATAGTAACTGCTAACCCCTCCTCCACCTCTCCCAATCACATTTCCATTGCATGAATTCCACTATTATGGTATATTACCAGCTGTGGCTACTTAGGGTCACAGGGAGAAGATGCCAGTGCACTGAGTTATTGAAATATTTGTCCGTGGTGGATTTACCACCAAAACTTCACACGCAAGGCAATTCACATGAAGAAAAGCAGCTATGATAAACGTTCTATAGTGTACGACCCTCCAGTGTTTTTTCTCTTATCTAAAAGAAAGGATGTTCTCTCTGAATCTAGACAGGTTCTACTTCGGCTCAGCTACAATGTGGTGTCCCTCTAGGGTCAATCTTAGGACCCTTGTTAATTTCACTGTACATGCTCCCCCTGAGCTTTATTTTTCAGAAATACAGCATATCTTATTGTTATGCTGACCATTCACAATTTTATTTCCCAGTGAGTGTAGACGGTAATTGTTCATCTGAGCAGGCCCTAATTGCTTCAAAGATATTAAACATTGGCTGACAAAAAAAAAAAAAAAAAAAAATCCTCATTGTAAATTTTTCTGCCCCAAACTGCGTTGTCTCATCTACAGCTTATCCAAAACGCAGCAGCCTTTTTCTGTGATAGGTCCTAAATCATGGAATAGTCTCCTTTTCCATGTGAAGTCATCTTCACCACTAGCCATTTTTAAATCTTTTTATCTATTTATTTTTTTATTCTGTGGCTTTTGAATAGATTACGGGATTATGGGGATTTGAAGCGGATAAAATAAATGATGATGCATTTAAATATAGTGTTATATTTGTATTGATCTGCAAAGCACTTTGGGTCAACTTCTCATGTTTTTAAATGTGCTATAGAAATAAAGGTTGACTTGACTAGTCAGTGTGTAATAAATTGTATTTTATAGATTATTATTAGGATGGATTGCCTTCATACTAGTTGTAAACCATACGCCGAAATGACATAAACCCGACTCAGACCACCTTTTAGGTGCGGTGTGCTGGGAAAGGTTTGCCTCCACAATAACGGCAAAGGACAGAAGACATACTAATCAACCTTTGTGCCAAGGTTGATTTAAATGGTCATGTCTGACTTCTGATCAAACATCTAATCAATTAAATGGGAAACGTAAACATGCTTAGCACTTCACAGAGTATCCTAGATATGACTGACTTCAACATGTAGCATCACATTTAGAAAATTCAATTAATATGGCACATTTGCATGATGTTAAGTGTAATTGGGAGTGTGTTTTTTTTTTTTTTTTTTTTTTACTCATTGCACTTACAGAAACACACTGATGTTGTAACTGACATACCTGTATATAGTCAATTGGAGATTCTCCCATTTAGGCAATCCGAGTGGTCGCAGGAGAGGCATTTGAGGCGCATGTTAGCAGGTGCAAATAACAGTTTGTCTCAGCTGACCACATGTGACCGAATCACCCTAGACAGGGTGTTTGCCAGGTATAAACAGGGCCAGAGCTCATTCAGAGAAATATTTAAATTCTACTCTTCCCTTTAGCCGTGGCATCTTTAGCGCAGTTCACATGAGGTGTGCCCCTGCAGCACTTGGATTAATTACGCAGTGAGGGACCAGCGTTATGTTCTCATATTGCATAAATCCTGGAATTAATTACGGGCTACACATTTTTTAGGCTTCGATCAGTGGAGCTACTCTGTCGACTTGCTAATGAAACCATGGAGTGGGTGTTCTGAAATGGTTCCCCGAGCACCTCACACCACTAATTCATTACCAACACCATCAGTCCAGCATTACTAAATTCAATGCAATCTGTATGCGATGCAGTTAGAGGCGACACATTGAGACAGAAGGTCTTTATAGCAGCAAGAAATCTTTGAAAAGACACTCAGTTAGACTGCACTAAGAATCTGAAGGCTGAGCTCAAAGCTCGAATTTGCTGAGAGTTGTTAATTGGATCAAAATTCTTGATCCAATGAATAAATCATTCAGTGCTTATTGAATGCTATGTATCAATGCTGGCAGGCAGCAAATGTCAGTGATGTGTTCATTTAGCATGGGGAATATGGCAAACACATGGTTCAGATGGCTCAGATGGCAATATTTGGATTGTTTGGTGAAGCTAATCTTTTGCAGATATTTGCAAACATATCTGCTAGGCCTTGTGATGTCTGGTGTAAATCATGGAGTAACTTTGTAAGCTCCAAAATTCTCAAAAGTAGATTGTGCAAAACCCATGCTAATCCAGTAACAGAGCTTCTTTGGTTTATTTTATTGTTGTATTTTGTTTTGTTATCTTATTTCTATTATGTATGTATGTTGTTCTTTTCTGTGAATGAACATGTATTTCTCTTCTGTAAAGATGTTTCTCCGCTCTGTAAACACTGTTTTAAAAGGTGTTATATAAATAAAGCTTTACTTGCTTACTTTAAAACCAAAAAGTAGTGATGTATAGCCATCCCATGCATTGGGGTTTCCCAAACCCGACCAGGGGTCGCCAAATCTCACTTAGAGTTCAACAAGTTTACTTGATTTTGGAAGTGTTTGTCCCCAATTGTCTCCTTTTAAAGGTTCCTAATTTTATTTGGGAGGCCTCCTACAGTAGGTTATATGCATCTAAGTTTGAAAACATAACAGCATACATTGCAGCATTACCTCTTTTCTCACAGTATCAGAAACGTTTTGATAAAGGATTCTGTCTCTATAAACCCCGCATTTCTGAATCCTAATCTGCTCTGATTGGTCAGATGGCCCTGTCTGTTGTGATTGGTCGACTGCTTAAAGTGCGTGGCAGAAACTAAACGTCTATTATCTTAATTCCAGCTCTGAGGGGTTCCTCAGAACTTGTTTCATTGAATGAAATCAAGGCAATTTGAAATGAGTTGGTGTTTGGTGTTTATCTGATTGTAATTGTTTTGACTGATCATTTATGAGATGACTGTGATGTAAAATGGATTTCATGTTATGTCTTTTGTAAAGTCTTATTTCTGTAAAACTATTTTTTGCTGCCTGTCTTGGCCAGGACACTCTTGCAAAAGAGATTCCTAAAATCTGTAGAGTTTTCCCTGGTGAAATAAAGGTCCTCATCCGTTGGAAGTGCATGCAAAGTGGATTTGCTTTGGCAGTGCAGAAAACAGCATCTTTTTGTCATGTCGACAACCCGAACCAAACTCTTCAAGGCCTCGGCTTTAACTACAGTGTTTGAGGGCGGGTCAAAGTAGACGTTGTTCACTGGCATCCAATGAAGACCATAGGGTGGCGTTATGTAAATTTCTTACAAACCTACCAGATTCATGCAGGAATTCAGACTGGAAACTGACGACTCGTTTTAGGCAGTTCAGAATTACTTCTATCTTTTAAGAGCCGGTAACTCGATTTCTGTCATGATAACTCTTGGAGAGTTTGGCATGGTAATGGGTATGACAATGTTGATATTTGGTCTTGGCAGAATAGATCTGCCACGCTTCTGCAGAGTAAGTACGGGACTTGCTACAGTCAATACATACACGACACACTGCTGTGAGCAAGTAAGACATGATGTTGCTGTACAAGATAGTGTACATGAATTACCCATAGCAGATCTATACAGGTGGAGCTGGGGAAGGTGGTTTCTGTAAGCGTGCTGCAATCTTCTATGCAAATGCTACCCAGTATTCGAAGGTTGAGCAGGCAAGCTCATTGGCTACTGATACAGCAGGAACCAATCAGCCTGCACCATCTAGGGCCCTATGCAATATAGCACCAGGCGTGACGCGAGTGTTTTTTGCTAGTTTCAGCCAGACACAGTTATCAATTTCACGTCCTGCGCCACGTTGTTCATATAGCAAATGCATTTGCGTCCATCTGTACGTCCATCTGTTCGCCCATGGGCTGCTGGTCTGAAAACGAGGTGTGTTCAGTGGCATTGATGGTGCGTTGCTATTTTGAGCCAATTGAAACTGAAACTTGGTCTAAAGTCAATGGCGCTATATTTTTTTATTTAAAGAGCGCATTAGTAATGTGCGACTATAGGCGGGTCCACAAACGCGCATACTCTCTGCTTGTTTGGACACACACATAGTAGCACACAAACATGCCCAATATTAAAAATAAAAGGATTACAATGTAAAAAATTATTATTGTGTACATAAAGATATGGTGGAATCCGGCTTGTCCCGTATATGGTCTGCTTACGTGCTTTAACCTTGTGCATGAGCAGATTAATTTCCTCTCTGGAGACATGTTCAGTCTTTCCACTATCAAATTCCATCCTGTAAATAGCGAATTCGCCATGGCGCAAAGCAAATGGAATTTAAAGGGAATGGGAGATGAGACTCTGATTGGTTTTATTTTGCACGTAAAGCCCAAAACTCACCCATTACTCATTAAGAGAATAGGGACAACCCTTTTTAGACCATGTGCCACACGCAACAACCATTTTTCCCATCATTAAACTAACAAAAGTGGATTCGAATGCCCTAAGGTCACTTGAGCCATGCGCTTTAGACCATGCGCTTGGATTGTTGAAATAAAGCCCCTAGAGATTCCTGACAGGACTTTGTATTTATCTGCCTATTTATCTGCCAATGATCATTAAAACATTGCAGACATTTTACATTCACAAACAGCTATGGTACACACTACATAAAGGTAATATATACAAAACTTATTTTTATACAGGAAACTTTAGTCATTGTGCTGTCCAGAATCTCATGGTATGATTTTTTAAGGTGCTGTCAGGTTCAAGACAGTTAACCTTTGAAAAATATGTATTGTTCTGTTCCAGTGTGTAGTGCTTGGTCTAGCTTTATTAAATGAACAATTGTACATTTCTTAGAACCAAAATAAAAAATAAGTGTTTCCTTGTGGCTTGAAGCCACAGACAGCCAATCACATTGCAGAATCAGAAAGGGGCCAATTTGCAAATCCCTCCTGTTCTAGAATGATTAAAAGGTGCTTTTAAAAGTAAGACATCTCTCAAGAAATAGCTTGTTGCAAAGTCTTAAGAAAACTCTTATGTCTCTGAAGCTCCAAAGACAGAAGAGTTCCAAGAGCTGAAAAGAAGAACATTCCGAGAACAGCAAAAAGGACCACAAGCTTATGTCCCCTGTATGCAAACCTTCTCTTCAAGGCTCTTCCTATGCTTGTCCCAGACAAAGACCCTCTCTGTGCTCCAGGAGTTCTGCATGCATAGCACTTCATGTTCAAGGCTGTTTATAAGAATCCAGCTCCTTTCTTCCCACTGCAACATGGCCCAGCGCTACCAGGGGAAGATGTCACCGGACCATCATGTGACCAAGCTGAACGCAAATATCACTTTACCAAACCTCTTCCCAGAGACCTTGGCATTAATGTTATCAGCTTATGATATTCTAATTTGCATTCGATTTTGCATAGCTGATGTCAGTTGATAAAAATTATGCAGTTTATTTGTTGAATTCATAATAGCGTTTACCTTATCAGTCTCATGGTGCGTTTGCACAACAACGGCATACTAAAAATGGAAAAGTTTTTCCTTTGCATTTTTCGCATACAGATGACACCATTGCCAAAATGATCACGAATATGATTAAAAACGCTGTATTCTGTTGCCAGGCCAGTAGTTGGCTTTCACTTTGTAAAGTGAAACTATGTGCATATAGACTGAACGCGTAATTAGCATTCGCATGGCCTCACCGTTTTCAAAAATTAGCATTTTTTTCGGAGACGATAACAGTTTTCAAAAACGTGCACTTTTAAACCTTTCAAAAGTTTGTGTGTTCAGGCTCCCAACACACTGTTGCGTTTTAACTAAAAGTAAAACTTTTTTAGTTGAAAACAGTGTCGTGTAAATGACCCCTCAGAGAAAAAAATTATTGTTTATTTTTCATAAGATAAGACAACTTGCCACAGTAACATCCAACTTGCATTTGTAAATGTACTTATTGTCTTATAAAATATATCAATATTAATTTAGTAGTTGTTAGTTCATCTTGTTTATCTTTTTGTTAATACAATTATTACAGTTGTGTCTATCTTGTGTTAATAATACAGCTCTACAAGTAAACGATATCTCACAAATCCTAGTCCCTTGTCCAAACTCCCTTCAATTTACATCATTTTTATTTATTCACCAATCTTCCGTGACTGTACAGTACTTTCCTATTAAGGTCAAACTTCTTAACGGATGCCCGTAATAAAACGAGGAAGGAGACTGACACTCTTACACTAAATGATGTGTGAGCAAAACCCACAATAGAAATGTGGTGCCACCTATGAGAGCCACTGCATTCGTCTGTCTGTAGATTATGGGATGGGTAAGAGATCGGGCTTTAAGTTATATTATCTGTATCGTTTCTTGCTATTTCAGCATCTCATTTGAATTATTACGACTTATCATAATACTGGGTTGTCACAAACGAGTCCCCTGAGAAAAAGATTGGGACACATTGACGGCATAGAAACACATTAAATTCACTGAATAGTTACTCCACTTTAGCACACAGTTTGGCAGCATACATACATGCATACATACACATACCACTCACGGTCCAACATAACCAGGCTCCAAATGGCATCATTGTCTTTCTTTTTCTTTTTTATACTTGGAAAACATGCTTTTTTTCTATGCAAATGAGGCTCATTATTGAATGTACCACATTTGCAAAGGTCAGCGTGATTTGACTTGGCTGTACAGTTGGTGGTAAATGGAGGCATATTGAAGGAAGCTTATGTATATTTTATAGTGATTGTGGCAGCAGTAACTGTAGCACTTCTTTTTTTTTTTACTGCATTCAACACTTTTTGTGGGCATGTTTGCAGCATTACCTGATTAGCATAATTCCTTTAGTGAATCATGAGCAAATACACAACAGTATCACGGCGCAATTCATTTGATGGCGAATCCTAACCGTATACAGAGCACAATACAAAACACAGTTCATGCAGTGCATATATTCAAAAGAAGATTAATCTCCAATCTTAGCCTCAATCACCCCCGGTAAAGCTTTCATCTGCCCTAAAAATTCAAACAAACTCCACTTTTGTACCTGCCCACCATTATCACTCAATCTTTCTCAGCTGTGGTGCTGGATTTAGACTGAGTGCTTTGAAGGGACAAAGATGAGATGAATATGGAACGCTTCCTGAACCAATGTGCACAGTGCTATTGTTGCAGGCACAATTAGATCAAGAGAAGCCACGGGAGGCGGCATTGAATTCATAGGGTAATGGTTTTTGTTTAGCACCGCTCTCTATAAGCTGCATTCATCTATCACTGCGGTCTCTGGATGTACAGAGGTCCGGGACAGGACCGGCCTTTCAGTCAGTGTGTCTTTGACCCAACAACCTGCAATTCATCCAAAAAGCAAGCATGTTTAATATGTGACACCTAATTACATTCACAGCAGATTGCCAATTAATCTCTGCCCCCGGTGAACCCCAAGGCTTAACACAAGATGAAAATCACTCGCAATTATTTGTATCTTGGCCACAGAAGAAATTATGTTCTCTTTATGCTTTTCCTGGAGAGTTTCAACTATAATGGCTATCCCCGAGATTTTCTCCCAAATTGCATTGTGGTACACAGTAAATTGTAACGTTTAAGAATTTAGTTGCATGTCTCAGCCACATTATTCTCATATTAAAGTTATTGAAAGCTCAAAAATATGCAATTAATTAACTATAATGAAAATATAACATGCCCTTTCAAACACCTCCTAAGTTTTACTGTACCAAGAAACCTCTTATGCGTTTAGCTCTCAGTTTTACAAGCATATAATATCTCCTAATCCTCACAAATATGGAACCTACTGGCGCAGCCTTGAGCCGGATGCTCATTTGTTCTCCTTTTAAACGTTTACCAGTGTAAATAAAGATTAAAAGTAAACAAGTGTGTATTTCACCATTTTCATGACTCATTGAACTCAGAGCTCAAATCAGTTGATATTTGACTGGTTTTGGCCATCCTTCTGTTAAACTGTCTCACAAATGAATAATGTTGAATATCTGTTAGCTGTTCAATTTAACTACACAATGAGATAATACCAATTTAGGTCAACCAATTACCAAGCAATGCTTCACTTTGTTCAGTCTGTGGTGTAAAAAGGTTAGCAATTAAAGAAAAAAACACATTCAAGCAAAACATGGTCAGGTCAAAGTGTTTGAATAATTTTTGGTCCCAAATCTTTATAAATTTTACTGGTAGTCACTGTATGAAGAATTTTTGGGTATACTATGTCACGGTTTACTTTATTTTGCTCTCCTCACTTACATAAATTAACTTTAGTTTCCTGCATGCACTAGTAAAAAAAAATCAAACATTATACATGTTGTCTGAATAGTTTTTGGTTTGACCATATTATATATATTTATTACATGGCTTGGTTAAATTCTAATGTAGAATGTGGTCTGTTATTTCCTGATAACAGGCCGCTGCCATTAAAAACAGAGCGTTGCCATGGACACGGTGTTCTTTAGCGGAAGCAATACAAGTGTCTTTAAATCAATAAACTCATTTTTAAATCAATATTTTGTGTCAAATTATTGATTTATTTGGTATGTAATAATAGGGATAATGTATAGCGAGGCGGTTGTTATAGCGAACTCAACCCCTTCGGCTCCGCTTCGCGTCAGGGTCCTGATCAGCCTGTCGGGTTTTTTTCGCTATAACAACCGCCTCGCTATACATTATGCCTTGCATATATACAAAACGTTCTAAATGACACATAAATTAAAATGTCATACAGTCTTAGACACAAGATAACTCACTGTTAAATAGTTTGAACTTTAGTAACTGCTGTTACGGAATTTTTAAATGAATCATAATAACATAACATTTATTTTTCTTGCAGGATTAACATTTAAATGCTTTTGAAAAATGAATGTCCCCTAGCACTTAAGTTAGTGTGTCTGGGAATTAAAAGCGGAAACGAAAACAGACAGCTGTAACCTCATGACCCAACAATAAGCTGAAGTATAAAGGAATTCAAATTTGCTTTTACGTAATAACAGAAAATTATACATACGAGGAACCAATCATGTTGGAGAAACATTATCATGTCCTTTGCCATGCTCCTATTCTCTAAAAACTGTTTTATTCTTTATGTCGGAGGGATTCTCTATGAAATTCAATTCAAAGGCATTGCCTGGAGAGTGTCTGGTTCCTGCTGTGCCGCAGGTTTAGTGGAACACTGGAGATCTCATTCCCAAGTGATAGTGTTCATCAGGGACGAGACGTTGTCCGACTCGAAGCAGCTGTCGAAGTGGAGACACCTTGTAGAGTATAAATTCGTAGGTGTTGAAGAGGAGACGTCTAGGGTGTCGAAGAGGAGAAGCCCCGTTTAGCTTAAGGCAGGTCCGTAGGGGGATTTCTACCACACTGCCAACAGTTTGAAATAACTGTGAGATATTAAGATGACTTTATGTTGTTCCCATGAGGCTATTCTATCATCACTGTTCACTTTAATGAAGAAACTAATTTTATTTTGATGACATTGAGCATCAGCAACAGAAAACAACTGCATCCCCAATGTGAATGCGTGATCTATAACAGTGTGTTCTGGAAACGTTGGAGTTTAACTATTTCTTCTTATTGTCACCAGTGCAAATCACAATTGCAGGTAGTTGTGGGAGTTTATCTGGCCATTGCCATGTGTTTACTAAGGTTTTTTTTGCTGCTTTTTTGTGTGTTGCAATGTGGTTGCTAGAGGATTCCCGAAAGTCAAAAACAGCCCACCTCTAATGATATTACGGTCAATAATATTCTTGAAGTCACCCTGTAGTCAACAATTGCATCCCTTTAAACTCATCTTTGATCACCAAAATTATATATCTAAAAAAAAATTCCTTGAAAGATTCTTAATGCATTACAGGGCACCTATTATGCAAAATTCACTTTTACATGGTGTTTGAACATAAATGTGTGTTGGCAGTGTATGTACACAACCCCCATATAGGCTAATGATAAAAATCCAACCAGTTTTTTTTTTTTTAAATCCCCATAAATCATAAGCACTGTCTCAGAACGAGCTGTTCTCAGAATAAATGCAATGTGACGTAGAATTGCACAAGCCCCGCCCACGACTGTTGATTGACACTGCAGTTTGAGCAACCTGTTCTATCTCTATTCAGCATATTTTCTCTAGATCTGTGGGCATAATTGTCCGACTCGAACACGTTACTGTGAGTTTCTGTTTTGATATTATCATCTTTCTATGAGATTGTCCTGGCTCTGAGTGTGAGCTGGTTAGGCTCCGCCCCCTGTGCGTGGAACTGCATCTCATTAACTTTTAAAGAAGACACACTAAAACGGTGCGTTTTTCTCAGCCCCCAAAAAGTGACGATTTAAACATGCTGTAAAAGATTATCTGTGGGGTATTTTGAGCTAAAACTTCACATACACACTCTGGTGACAGCAGAGACTTATTTTACATAATAGGTGCCCTTTAAAATAGGTTGAATGTAACTCAACACCCTTGCACCATTTAGTAAACGCGGTTCTATGAATATGCAAATGATCCCCGCCTCCACTCACTCACTCAGCTCAGAGATCCACTCGTTGACGATCACACGTTGATCTGATTGGTTACAAGGTAGTTTGTGACGTCAGAAACACCAGCGATTTCTAACCGTGTTTTTGAGACTGTCTTTGGTTCACTGCAGTTTTAAGGAGAAAATCTCAGCAATATTAAAGACACTTTGACATATGAACAACATTTAAAAGCTTGATTTTCAAACTTAGATAAGTAATAGCTCACTATTAAAGACCATGTCCACCTACTGGCACAACCTTGAGCTGGATGGTCATTTGTCCTCCTTTTATAGCTTTACCATTGTAAATAAATAAATATGTTAAAGTTATTATTAAGTAATAAACATTTAGACACATCATTCTCAATATTGACTGTTTTTGGTGCATTTCACCAGCAAAAAATAGTTCAAAAACTAACTAAAGCCACAGAAGAAATGTTGCATCTTTGATCAACACAGTGGTGCTTTGTTCCTGAATGATTCAGCTTTTTTTTAATGAATCAGGAGAATGAATCAATAAATCATTGACGTATTCATAAAGACAGTGGCTGCATCCAAAATCAATCTTAGAAAAGTAAAAGCTCACTATTCCAGATGTTGCACAATATAAAGTGTCACTCGTGCTCTCGTAGCACAAATGTTGCAAGACGAGTTAAATGTCAAATCCAAATTTATGGTTAGAAGTTTTCCTAAATGATTCAACTTAAGTATGAGCAATAGTAACCTTCAGATTTTGGAACATTTTTAAGCACCTCCTAGACTCATTAAACCCACTGACTTCCACTTAACACTTAATTAGTACTATGTTAATTAGTGGTTAATTACTCAGTAAATAATTAGTGATGTAAGATGCTTCTGTTTGTGAGAGTTAGCTCCACTAGTGATTTCATCTTAATGACCTCAGTCCCTCACCTCATTATTCACAGCTCCAGCTATTAAAGTTTGGTCAGTGCAATATCCCTCGTCTCACAGGCTTAAACACAGCCCTGATACCAGTTTCATCATTACTATTTATTTGAGAGGAACTTGGAGCTTAACCAAACTTATGACCCTTATATCCCTATAGTGAGTGAGACGCGTTTCACAAGTTTACATCATTTAGTGAGGAGTCCTTCTATGGGGAAGTGAAAGGATTCTGGAAGAATTGTCGCTGGAATGAAATAATCAGCCATTTAAACACTATCTGATTGGCAGGAATACATGAACATGCTGCTCCTAGACGTTTGTTTAGAACCCAGTATCCTCTCATTTCTTCATATGAAGCATTTTATGGAAGTAAAAATCACATTATTTGTTCCCCCCCATAGAGAAATAGATTTCTTTAAGCATATAAACCTTTCCAGACACATTGCATACTGAAGAGAGATTGACCAATCAGAGAAGTCACTGTTACCATGGAAATGAGAACTGCAGCAGAGGAACTCAGCGGCGACCAGCCAATCTCACGAAGTATTGTGAATGACATAATCCAGTTATTCTCCCAACACTCTTAAACTACTTATATACTTACAAGATATGTCAATATTTTGCAATTAACAAATGTAAAATCAATTATTATAATCAAGAGTTCATTGAACTGTCGTTGTTGATTTGAATACTTATTCGCAGTGCTTTATAGGACGAGTAATTCATAATAATTTTTTTTACCATCACTTAACTAGTACTTTTGGAACTTTAATGTGAAATTGAAAAAATCTAAACCGATGATTTCATATCAGAGCTGGTTCATGTATTGGAACTCTGTATTAAAGTCTTTTTTTTTCTTTTTTTTTTATCCCTATCGGGAGAATATGAATGGGAATGATACTTCTGGATCCGAGGCCCTGAAGGCTCTATTTGACTCAAGGCAGCTGGGCCAGAATGATAATCATCCCAAGGGAATAGTTTCTACGGTGGCCCAGTAGTGCACAACACAACAAAATTAAAAAGCAAACATAAGTTCACAACACAACGGAAAAGCATTATTCACTCAAAACATTGCAGAAATAGACTCGATGCGGAGAAGAAATTACATCAAACCTGTCACACAGAACTCATTATTTGCGCTCCTATAGTTTTCTAGGTAAACGAGCTAGACGGACATCTTTGACCATTTCACTCGCGTCTCGCATGTTTCCAATGCCGACAAGTTCAAATAAAAAAAATAAAAAAAACTTTTTTCAAGTTATTTTTCTTCTTCTTTTTTTCATTCCACTGCATCTCGTGTTTTAAAATGGAAAAATCTTTGTTATAAACTATGCTTAAATACATGATGCTTTTTTTCTTCATAATTGTCAATGCCAATTACGAAATTATATTTGATTTAACGTTAATCTTAAACGTCATGCATTTTTGTGTTGTACGTGATGTTATTTAATTGCTTTGAATATATCGTTTGTTATATTCGTATTTTGCTCATTTATAGTCAAACCAAACTGAAATTATGCCTTTTAAATTAGTATATAATTTGAATATTAGTTAAATTTAAGTACAAAATTCAAATTTAGTCTTTCAGACATTTTGACAGCCCTAATTGACTCATTGCTATTTTTTTCTTTATTAGTGTTATTGAATATTTGGCCTGGATTATTCCAAATGGTTACATACTAAATGATCACATAATTAATTTGGGTAACAGGAATTGTTAAACATACAAAGAAAGCACACAGCACACAAAGCCATGGCTAGAGAAAACAAGCATAGTGTAATTAATCGTTCGTAAGTAACCCGAGAGAGTGAGTTAGTCAACATACGTAAACTCTCCAGCATCCACGTGACCTCACACAGGACCAACACATCGGGAAACGGATGATTTTCTAAAGAAATGTTCTTATTTTGAATTATTCTAAAGTTTGAACTTATTCAAATTGTCATTATCCGTCATTATCGTTTCATTATGTAATTCATTGACATTTAAAAACACTTTACACAGACCTTTGGTGATCCTAATCCTGATGTGTCGGATTCTTTCCTGCTTTAAAAGCTTTTCTATGTGGGTTGTAAAGACACAAATAAGCACTCTCATTTTCCCAGCTAATGTCAGCTCTCGCACATAATGTGAGTCATGCTTCAAAGTTTTAATTTAAGGCTGTAATGTAGCTAACAGTCTTTACGGTTTCAAGACATGAAACATTGATTGTTCTCTGAGGGGTCTGGCTGGAATGGAATTTTCTTTCTTTCTTTCTTTCTTTTTTCCCCCAAAGAAGTTTCTCTCAAATTAGGCTATTAAAGATCCTTATTCACTATTTTGAAAGGTCTAAAGGTAACAACACGTCTAATATATTGTTATGTATACTTAAATTTCAGTCTATGCTCTTTGAAACAATCACTCTAATCACGTGGACAATTTGTATTGGTCTTTTTCTGGTCATAAAGAAAAAAAAAATCTCTTTTTGTGTTCCATGAAAAATAAAATGTGTGTTTTGGATTGACATTAGCATGAAAATATATATGGTTGAACTATTCTTGTAGCCCATCAATTTGGAAATTACCATGAAGGTGTATTATTTAATATGTAAAAACTATTATTGTCCAGCTCTAATCTTCTAAATATAACTATAAGGCATGAAGATATAAAGATATCATAAAGATTAACATCAGGATTTTCTGTACAGCTAATTTAAACACTGTGTTTTGCAAAAAAAATAAAAAAATTCAATACACATACAAATGACTTGACTTAAAGGTAAAAAGGCAATTTTCCATAGTGCTTATTCCAACTGAAAGAGCATATTCTTACACTTTTCATATACTGTAGTAAAGAAGAGTGTCCTTTCATCTGAAAACATCCCAGAGCGCTGGGCCAATATGGACTGTATCTTGACAGATGTCGCTGACAGATGGCAGACCAGATTCACACATGTGGACTCTTAAAGGCATAGTTCACCCCCCATATAATTTATTCACCCCCAAACCTGAATTAATTTCTTTCATCACACAAAAGAGGAATGCTCTTTTCCATGCAATTACAATGAATGGGGACTGAGTATCATAAAAGTGGTCCATTTGTGCACTATATTCCTGTAAGGGCCTATTTACACTTGTCACTTAATACATTTTTACTGATCAGATAGCTATCCGATTTGTTTAAAACGGTTTCATTTACACTTGGCCACATAATCGTGTCTCCACAAAACGAATATAGATCCCATCTTCAATTCTAATCCTTGACGCTATATTAAATGGAGTTCATGTTACCGAAAGCAACAGATGCGATTTCATCTAATTTATTAATCATCAGCTTATTTTTGTACCATTTTGGGAGGAGTAAAATTTACACACAACAGCCAGATGTATTTACCAGTTTTGTCTGGAATGCGTCTTTAACCTCCTGAAAGGGTGTGAGTGATCGATTTAAAGGCGTACTTCACCGCTGGCAAAATGGGCTTTCAATAAAACTTTGCTGCCTATACAGTAGAAAGTCGGTAAAAAAATATGAAATCAGTGCTACGTCCATTTTTTAAGTAATCATAATTCTAACATCTAAACTTACTTCTCTTTTAGGCCTACCATTCTAAACAAAATGTACTCTGAATATTGTGTCAAAACCAGTGGACAATTCTTGCTGGCTAGACAATATCAAAAATATAACAGTCTAGAATAGTCTCATGACATAGTGAGTCAACCGAACTTCTAACCTTTTCCATTTTTTAATGATTTGAGATCTAAGTTTGCTTCTACATAGTAACAGAAGGGTTTGCATATGAAGAACCAATCAAATTGTAGGGAAATTATGTAATGTTTCATGTCATTTTTGCCATGCTCCTATTCTATAAAAACTGCTCTATTCTTTTTGCTGGTGGGATTCTCTCTGAAATTTGTCTGAGATCCTCCGGCCGTGATTAAAGCAAATTCAAAAGGCATTTACTGAAGTCTGTCGGTTATTATTGCTGCGCAGCAAGTTAGTTAGGATCAAGTTATTTAGCGATACAAAAAAAAGGCATAGAAGATCTTACTTCTATTCCCAAGTGATAGTGTGGAGTGGGTTAAGAACACTAGAGATCTTATTCCCAAAAGATTGTCAGGTAACTATAATTCTTAGGCTTTTCATGCGGTCAAAATAAACTACACTATAGGCGTCAACCCGAGCGGTCAGAGGTGAACTCAACTGAGTATAATATTTTTCAGGTGTCAAGGACATTCGATTCAACCGAAAAAATCTACCACATCCTCCATTTTGCCAAATACGTAGAAAAACTTCAACACCCATAATGCACTGGGCTTGTTGGCATCCAAAGCCACTCCCACCAGTCTGCTGTAGATACACTTACCAGAGTCAAATACCACCTTACTTTAGTAGGAAATAATTAGAAAATTTTTAGTCACAATGGTGCCGACTTGTATTGTTCCCAGTGCAAGAATTCAAAGAGTAAGCCGTTTAGCGGGAGCCTTTCCAGTGAGGACCCAGGGGGTTGTGGGCAGTGGCTAGAGGATTAAAAGAATCCGGCGAACACGGTGACGGAAAATCTTTTAGTCGCCACTTCAAACTGGATAACCACAAACAGTGCTTTATGCCAAACAGAGGGCATACAATGAAAGAGACTGCCGTTCTGCCAGTTCCGTCGAAGCAAAACGCAGCCGCATACAGGTAAAAACAAGTGTTTGCCATAGTGATACATTTTTACCATAATGCTGTTTAAAAAGTAGACAGTACAATACAATTTTCAGTGATAAACCTACTCTTATAATAGCCTAACTGTCAATAACACGCTGTCCACATTGGGGGATAAAGTAGTATAATCAGTAGTTTTCATGTCAAAAGTCAGACTTTTGCTGACAAATAAACATGAATTTCTTTGTTTCAGATAACATGGAGAAAAAGTTAACATTGCTCATTTACATATAAGGCCTACTACCGACATTATGGCAATAGAAAGCGGGTTTGAAAATCTGCAAAGTTACACTTTAAGGCTACGTTTACACGTGGCCGGTTATTTTCATAAACGGACATTTCACCCTCTCCGTTTTCAGAAAAGTGTTCGTTTACATGAACCCGTGTATATGCCGTCAAGAGCATGCCAAACCTATAGGTGGCAGTGTAACGAGAAGCTCAAGCCCACGTTAGCCAATCAGAATCCCGAAAAATATAGGTCGCACTTTTGACGCAGCGCAAGTTCTGTCGCATACTGTGACGTCGACTGCCTAAAACTCTGTGTTTCTCAGTTTACATGCAAACGTGCAAACGGAGTTTTCCAAAATCTCAACTATGGCCGGAGTTTTTAGAAAGAATCGTTTTCAGAGGAGAATTCTCCGTTTGCGTGTAAACGAGGGGCACAACCGAAGGGTAATGTCTCCGTTTTTCAAAATAACCATGTACGTGTAAACGGGGCCTAAATCTATTCAAACCCGATCAAAGATGACCCATGAAGTGACCAGGTGTAAAGCAGGCCCTAAATCTCTGAAGTCAGAAGAAGCTTTGTGAGAGACAGACCAAAATTGCTCTATTTGTTTGTCAGAGAAGCATCAATGTCTAATTCCTAAACGAATCATTGTTCAGTAAATGTGTTTATCCCCAATTCACAAAGCCAGCCTGGATGATTTGTTGACAAATCACGAATTGAACTCAATGATCCAGGCACAGCTTACTGAGGGCAAAGTTTATCTTTTTAAAATAAAACGTAAGTTTCATTCTGCTTCTTCTCACACAATTCCAGAAGACTATTGTTTTTATGATTGACTGTGTATTGCAACAATGGAAATTCTTTTGTGTTTCACAGAAACAAGAAAGTAATTTGGGTTGGACTGACATGAGTGAGTAAATGACATAATTTTCTCTTTGGAGAGATCTAGTCTGAAAATAAACTGCGCTGTGGAAATGATGCAATTGGACATCCTAAGCAAACAGCACATAAAGCACCAAATAAATGGAAATGCAGGCAGCTAGCATGAACTCCTATATCATTATGCATGCTTCATGCAATGTCATGCAATGCCTTCCTCAGTGGTCCAGGGGATTCTGTGCCCTCCCGACACAAACACAAAATGGCAGCGCTGGAAAAGGTTGGTGCAATCAATCAAGTCAGTTCTCGTCAGCCTCACCGCACGCCACACACATCTGATTTTCCATCTCCAAGATGGAGGCGTTGCAGAAATCTTGAGTATTTATGAGCAGATGTCTGGTTTCGATGGCAAACATCAGGTATACGACTGAACGTTATTGCTTCATCTTATCCACGCGAACCTATCATTCATTTCCCTCGCGTCGGAGACCTCATGCTGCCCCCAGTATGAACTCAATGTATAGCTGAGATGCATTGTGCTCACGTACCTAGTGTCTGTTTTAGGGTTGTGATTTGCTTAATGTCATTACTCTAATCGCTGTACTCAGTGAAATAAAGGGCCAGCAGAAAATGGAGCTTGCATGCTCTGAGCTGAGCGTGTGGTCTTTGACTGCGAGCCCACTGGAATACATGAACTTTATCAGCACTTCTGTTTTTAGCACCAGATTTCAAAGATACCGGTACTGAAAACCTGTTTTACAACACGCATCCACTGAGCAGATTCAAGTTAGACAACGTAGGATTGTCCAACGTGATCTCATGATGCGTAGGCCTATGCATTTCACATACAACATGGTTCTACTACACATGAATATTTACTTGCATTTACATAGACACTGAAACTAACAATTATTGACGTATTGACAGCAAATAAAAGGTAAATACATTTGAACAAACTTTATAGATGTACACAAAATATTGATACGTGTGAATATCATGATATTATGTTTGGTGATAATGTATAGATTCTTAAAAACACTATCGATATTTATTTGTTTACATCCAAGAATCTCGACATTGGCTTAGTCAGAGTTTAAACCCCGACCCCAACTTTGTTTTTCAGTTGATTTGTTTTGAAGTGTATCATACACTTTTTCTTTATGGAATTTTCAGTGTGAACACACTAACCACACCATTTATTCTACAAAACAGCATATAATAAATAATAGTGCACACATTGGAAGACACTTCAGAACTGTGTGTGTGTGTGTGTGTGTGTGTGTGTGTACCTACCTAAACAATCCTGCAAGGACTTTACTATATGTTTCCTTTACTCAGATTGCACAAACCTAGCGATATGATTTTGGCTGTTACTGAAATATGCAAATGCAGTTACCACTGTTCTGATGAAATAAAATAAACCTTTTTTGCTCAGGTTTTATGCATATGGTGGAGTGTTCTTTATGACAGTTTTTTTTATTTTTTTATTAGATAATCGTCCTGAAAAAAGAGGAAGAAAGAAATATCACAATATCTCCTTTCTTACATAATCCCTATATTATGATGCGTATCACCAAATGCTTAGGATAATGTTTTAAAGTGGACGATCGAAATCAAGTGTAACCATATTTTCCTCAAGGCTCAATACAATTTAGATTTTCCTTATCATGTAAATGTATGGTAATATAAACTGGAATATAAAGCAACAATTCTTTGATTTTTATTGAGATTAAGATGAATATTTTTAGTAGTTTGCTGTATATAAGATCATTTGGGATGCTCAAACAAATGTTTTGATTGAATTGTTGCACTTTTCATGGAAATCCATCTTCCACTGAGTGCTCTCTGCATATTATGCTAAATCACTTTATGCATCTTCCTGGTTTTTTTTTTGTTTTTTTGTTTTTTTGTAAATATGTCTTGAAAATGTTTTAGGTCTGTTTCTGAAGTGTCCACATCCGACATGTAGAGCAGACAGAAGAGAAGCAGATATTGCTCTAAGCAAGACAAGAAAAAAAGAGACAAAAATCCATTAAATTCTGTTGAAATATTAAATGAATATATCTATGTTTTTTTTCTGCATATATCTTTTCCATTTTTATTTCATAAAAACCTTATGAAAGATTTAGATAATATTGGATTGTACCGCAGTAAAAGGCATGGTGGGATTGAATCGGCCCTTTCAAACCTTTCAACTGTATGAGTCTTTTCCAGGTTCACTCTTCGGGAAACAAGACATCTTCATTTAATTCAATGAGTTGAATAACATTGATTCAGTTTTTTTTTTTTTTTTGGTTTTGATAGAGTTAAAAGTGAATATAAAATGTATAAGTAAATGCCTAAAATTGTCCATGACTTGTATATTCAAGTGCATATTTCAAAATAAAAACATTTAATAATAATTAGCTAAATGCATTTTTTATTTTATTTTTTTAGACGCAACATAGCATAATCCACCACAGGACATGTCAACTTCCCAAGCGTATTTCATAAACATATTACAAGTTATAGATTTTCAAAATCAAACCAACAAAATTAATTAAATAAAATAAATAAATAAAACGTATCAATTAACTTTAATGTCAAATGAGTAACGAATAAATCTAAAACACATCTAAATCAGGTGTAGGACAATTTATTTTCCACTTTTTTTCACTTTACAATTAAGCACAATGTTTCAACTATTTATTCACTGTGGTCACTGATGATTCAATATCATCTGTCAAAATCTGAGCTCTGTCAAAATCACCAGCCGCCTGTTGCATGTTTTGCTTGGTTGTAAATACATAAAACGTGACATATACTGTATACCATTTTTGCTTTAACTTTTATTTTATCACTAGTACTCTCAGACATTTGGAGCCCTTACTTACAATTAGCAAGTGGCTTGTAGATTGAAGACACACACACAAGCACGCACGCACGTAGTGTTTTCATGTTTTATGGGGTTTTTCCATAGACGTAAGGATTTTTATCCCGTTCAATCTGTATATTCTATCCCCAAAACCTACCCGTTACAGAAAACGTTCTGCATTTACACACACACACACACACACACACACACACACACACGGATAGCTGTGGAAGTGAATCATGCAAATATCTCAAGCTGAGAGTGACAGTGATTGAAAAGGACTCAAGCAGTGTTAATTAATTGTCTAATCAGCATTATAGCTCTTGCTGTTATTTTTACACATCTTCAAGCTATGAAATTTGCAATCCATTTCCTTCTAAAATCCTGCATTTTTTGCACGAGTATCTGCCATTCTGCATTCGAGTACGCACTTAGCACTGATAAGATGTCTGTGACGTACAGCAGAATATATTAACAGAAACAAAACAGCCTTCATCCAATGTGAGTACATTTAAAATCAAAGTCAAAATAAACAGTTCCCACAACCATCACAAAAAAAGGTGCTAAACATGGGGTCTGTAATATTTACACTGCGCAGGAGCTTGAACGGATCCTGCTCCTTTGGTACCACATTCAAATAAAACTGCCCTCTCCTGCCTGAGCGTGCTCCTGGCATTTTGTTTGCAGTTGGGAAATGACTTCTTGCGGGTTTTCAAAGAACAGACCTGAGTCAACAGCATATTTAATTTGACAGGAACAAAAATGTGGCTGCAGGGAACGGAAGTACAGTTCATTCAGTATGTTGTAGTGAGTGTCAAACATTCAGTTGACAAAACAGTAAAGATAAATATGTTTCGACAAATTTCTAGTAGACAAAGAACTCTGAAACCATGAGTTGTGAAAATTAGACACGACTTAAGACAGAACGATATATTAAGGGGATCTCATTTTCATTTGTGTTGAATAAAATAAATGGCATGTACTGAGAAGTCTGTGTTATTGGATCTTCTAGTTTCTCATCTGGAGGACTCTTAAGTGCTTCAACATGATGGTATCCCGAGGACACGCTCCGGGTCAACACCTCATTCCTCAGCTGCGTTTTATAAAAAGGATCTGGCTAGAAGAGTGGAATAAATCTAAGCAGAGAGCCTATATACGGTATTGGCTGTATTTTACACTCAGAAAACAAGTTAAGAATTTTCAGTTTATTCGACGGAAACCAATAATTTGTGTATGTGTATATATAATCTTATACTTATACTGATGAAAATCAGACTAACTCATCGCCCTTATTCCTCATAAAAAATAAAACCTCCTTGATTATCTTGAGGCAAGTATAATATAATATATTCATATATATATATGAAGACTTCAGATGCAAAAGCCTCTTTTAAGTGCCATCTGACATTTTATATATACATAATTGTCATATGTATACAGTTATGGTCAGAATTAATTAATTAAAAATGGCTGTACAAAATACATCTGCATTGTTTATCCTTTTAATCTTTCATTCAAAAAAATTGCAAAAATCAAACATTCATTGAAGTAAATGAATTGAAAGTGGGGGGGAAATTACATTATTAAATATTGTGACCAATTTTTTATTGTAAATAAATACATTAATACAGACACTGCATCTTTTGCGTCCAACTCTGAAACTTAGGGCTTAAAGAAAATCCTGAGTTTCCCACTCTTAATTATAACTTTGTGATGACAGGTGCATTCGACTTGTAAATTATTTATTTTCAAAATGTCTTGAATGCACAATGAATCCTGATGCTGGCGCAACACCGCACTGCACATTTGGATGTCTTCAGCTCTTGAAGCCTCTACCAATAAGTGTGTGATATAAATCAGATGTGTTAAATAGGAGATGCAAGGGAATGAGAATCACTGCTTTGATCTGTCTTATCAGTAAAAACACACTTCCTCACATCACTGATTATGCATCTATAGCTCCCATGCTACTGTCATCTTTGAGCAATGTTTCAAAAAATCCCTTTATATGTAACAATAACAATTTGTTAAGTGAATTTGATTGTTTCTCATCCAAGGATTTGTATTTGCACAGGGTTAGGGTTATTTTAATATATGTTCCATCTCGGATATTCAACATACAAAGTACCAACCAACACAGGCCTTCCCTATAACATGTACAGTCAAACCAAATATAAGTTTACTAGTGGGTGCAGGACACTATAGTTCATTTATGTAAGTGAGGACTGAGGAGAGCAAAATAAAGTCAACTGTGACATTATACCCAAAAATTCTTCATACAGTGACAACAAGTAAAATGTATACAAATTTGGGACCAAAACTTATTCAGACACTTTGACCTGACCATGTTTTACTGAAGTGTTTTTTCTTTAATGTGACCTTGGTTGACCTAAATTGGTATTATCTCATTGTGTACTTAAATTTAACAGCTGATCAACTGATTTGATAACTATGAGTTATTGTCATATTTGATTACCATTTCATAAACTACAGTATAGCCAGTGTTGGGAAGGATACTTTCAAAATGTATTCCGTTACAGAAAAAATGCCCAAAAAATGTAATTTGTAACGTATTCCGTTACGTTACTCAATCTGAGTAACGTATTCTGAATACTTGGATTACTTCCACATTGAATTGCATTTTAGAAGTGTAGGAATGCGGCCATAAAATCCTGCTTACTAAAAAGACCTATTCTGGTGTGTTTTTCTGTTCCAACTGGCTGAATGTGTTAGGCCCAAGTCTCCCTGAAAGTGCAATATTTAAAAATTTGCTGTAGAGGAACAAAGGCTATAGGTGTTTATGCAAAAGATGTTTTGCTTGGTTAAAAAAGAGAAGAATTTACCAATTTTCCTTTTTCAGTTTCTTTATTTACTCAGCTGTTAAAAGTGTGTATAAAATATTCTGTTTCTGTAAATCTTCTATAAAAAATGTTTTATGTAACAAAGTTCGGGAGGAGCATGTTCAGGTAATCATCCAATCAGCACGAGAAGGAGCCAGTATAAATAAAGCCTTTCCTTACCTCCTGTCTCATGACTAATTTCTCAGCATCCCACCTCCACCCCTTCACCCCACATTCGGCTGGTCCGTTCATAGATACCTATGATCTCTAAGTTATGGGGGGAGTACTCTAAGGGTCGGGCCGAATTCTGAGCTCGGAGCCCTCCCCCCGGACAGCAAGCCAAATACGCATTATAATATTACATCAGATTTCATTAACATGTAAACTCGTGAAATGTCTAGTGCAGTGGCTGGGATACAGTAGGCAATAACCTACCAACGTCCGTTGCCATGGTTTTTGGAATGATTTTACTTATCGCAAGAGGAAAAAATTAAGTTTTAGTCTTATAACATCGGTTAATGGAAACACCGTCATTTCGAAATAGTTTTTTGTCGACATTTAGAAAAAAAATCGCAAAAGTTTTGCGCAAATCTGTAATGGACACGCAGTTCGTCGATCTGAGCGTCGTCGTGATTTCGGTTTCATATCATAACGTTATTGCATATTGCTGCTCTTCTGACTCCATGTGACTGATCAGGCAAACCGCACATTTTTTTGTTTTCATATTAGGACTTCTGGGAAATGCATGAAGTTGCCTTAATTTATTTTTAGATATTGAGATTGTGAAACAGAGAAGTAATCCATTGATTTCAACAATGTAACTGTATTCTAAATACCAACTATTTAAATTGTAACTGTAACGGAATACAGTTACTCATAATTTGTATTCTGAATACATAACGCCGGTACATGTATTCCGTTACTCCCCAACACTGAGTATAGCGAATAAACTGTGACAATGTTAAAAATGTCTGAATACATTTTGGTTTGACTGTAAATTCAGCAGAAAATAGTGTAGGGTTGATGAACCTAGATTGTGTTTAGAAACATTATTTTCGTTAGAGTAACCAATGATTCATGCACAGTGAGACAACGGACATTTGTAAAAAAAAAGAAAAAAAAAAAAAAAAAAAGACAACAACCTGTAAATACAATCAGGTTTGGTGTTGTCTTTAATCTAGCGTGTGAATGAGCTCATCCAGTTGCAGATTTTCCAGTGCTGTATTTTTAGCAGTGAGAGTTTGGGAGTGTTGATGTGGCAGTGCTGTGAGTGGCTGCTCTTTGACCACAGTAAGAGCTGTTCTGTTCCTGCTCTGAGTAGGTGGACTCTCATCCACAGTTCCCTCTCTTTCTCTCCGTCTATGCACAGTATCTTTGTTTTCAGCTATCGTGCTTTGAGTTACAAAAGGTTTCCATGGGAACTAAATGGAGATCACTCAAAAAAAGTAGTTGAGACCTTGCAGAGACTGTGATGTGGTGGTAGCCAGAGGCTTTGCTTTGCCATTAATTGAGTTTGTAGATGATTGGCAAATACATAATGAACCAACCAGAACCAGCAGCTTTGGATAATTCCCTGGCCTGCTATGGAAGCTTGTATCTGCCACAGAATAAATAATAAAAAAGGCAATTGCGACTTTTTCTCTCACAATTCTGTCTTTTTTTTCTTCCAATTGCGAGTTTACACCAGAATTGTGTGATATAATGTCATAATTGCGAGATATAAACTCGAAATTCTGACTTTTTTCCCTTAGAATTGCGAGTTTTGTGAGTTATAAAGTCATAATTGTGACTGAGATATAGACAAAATTCAGTTTTGTGGACTTTAAAACTCTCAATTGCAAGTTTTATATCTCACAATTCCAAGATGTAAAAAGTCGCAATTATCTTTCAAAATGTTTTATTTTGTGGCAGAACCAAGCTTCTACAGAGCGGCTGATTATAATTGAACACAAATTCGGACACCAATCTCTTTCACCAAAATTTTTACTTTGAGTTTAAACAATAATACATGAACGAGACTCAAAAAGTGCCTTTGGAAAGTTATCATGTGAATAACATGAAATCCAAAACCATATTCACATTACATCTCATTACTGTAATGGAAAAAAATGATGTCGTCCCCGCACTGTACACTATAATGAAAAATAGTACAAAAGCTGTCACTGCACTAAACCTTTGGTACCAAGATGTACCTTTGAGGTACTTATGTTATATGCACTCTTAGTTATAAAGGTGTACCTCTTGAAAGGGTATTGCCCAAGTGACAGCTTTTGTAACTTTTCTCTCTGAGAGTGTAGTGATTGTAGTGATTTGAGGGGCAGTCATGGTCTAATGCACAGACTGTGAAAAAAGACGGACGGCACACCTTCAATCTCTTCCATTGTGGAAAAGTGAAGCCACAATTTCTAAATATGGCACTGACATCTTGAAGACCAAGTCATAACTAACTCAAACCAAACTTATTTTAAAAAAAACGAACACTTGAACTTACATCAGTGTGATGCCTAAAATGACAGAAACCATCTTTGGAAAAAAATATTTTGAAGTGTAATTTGATTGTTTAGTTTGTCTTACATCCAATTAGATTACATGGAGAGGGCGGGGTTTATGACATATACCGCATCCAGCCACATGGGGACGATCGAAAGGTTTTGGCTTCACTTCACTTGTTAGAGAGTAAGACTGGTAACCCGAAGGTTGCAGGTTCGATCATAGATAATCCATATAAGGCGAAATGTCTTAAGGCGGAGTCTCGAACGGCAATCACCGGCGGCCATCTGTCACAGGGAAGCTTTCTGGCGAGCTCTGTGGTATCTGAAGTAAGGTGAGTGATCAGCACGAACACAAATCATTTTATCTCGCTGAAATCTTGACAGATTTACAAACAGTTTGGTTTCTTACAAACGTTATTAACGTGGCTATAATTCTGAATGCTGGAACATGTTGAAATTGCAGATTTTCTTTCATATGGAAGTCCATTGTTATAATTATTCATATGTATGCAGTGTCATAACTACATCTCTGACGTTTATAACAAACCAAACCGTTTGAAAATCGGTAGAACATTAAGCAAGTTATGGTTATTTAAAAAGTACATGCACCATTAAAACACAATGTTACGAGTAAGCGAGCCCCCTGTGGCAAGATGGCCGCCGTGTGCGGACGTCGACCTCTATTGGCCAGCAGCGCAGGCGAGACATCTAGCCTTTATTATATGATATCTACGGGTTCGATTCTTAATACCGGAAGGAAATTGAGGGACTGAGGTGCCCTCGAGCAAGACACCAAACCCCCAATCGCTCCCCGAGCACCGCAGTGAATGGCTGCCCACTGCTCTGTGTGTGTGTGTGTGTGTGTGTGTGTGTGTCCACAGTTTGCAGTGTGTGTGTGTTCACTGCTCACTGCTCCTAATGTGTGTGCACTAACTTGTATGGGTTAAATGCAGAAGACAAGTAAGGGTTACCATCGGCCTTTACGTGTCACTTTCATTTTTCAAAGACAAAAACACAGTTTGAAATGTGGATTCATGATGTACTCTCTCATTATATAAATTGTTTATTTGAACCAAAAAAAAGTTACATAATATAACTTTAACTGTCATTAAAAGAATAAGGGAGACTTAATGGTCCTAAAAATAGGCTTCATTTTCTTTGTGCGAAATATAACGCTTGGGTTCGTTTTAAGTCTTATTAGCAGTGATGGCATGAAGTCTGATGGCGAGGCAGTGTCACAAATCCTGAAAAACCACATAACAATTTTTTATTGCTAATCTCAAATGCCATCGAGTGTAATTGGTGAGTGTTCACTGGAGTGGGTGTGCTTTGTATAACAGCTCTCTGTGTGTCACTGCACTGCAGCTCTCAGCTGCGTCTACTGCATTTGCATTAACTTCAGTCTGCAATCAACATTATATGACACACCAACCTATTGCTATTCTGTTTAGTTATGCATGCTATACTCTGTCAAGAAAATACGATTTTTTTTCTCTCTAAAATGTTAGCTTTTACCTTTTTTTAAGGTGGATCACATTTTCCAGAAGCTAGTTTTTAAACAGAATTAAAAATTTATTATGTACTTTATAGTGTTGTAGCTAGTACTCGAAACCTGACTCAGTCCCAAGTCCTTTTCAAGTCTGAGTCCAAGAACTAATTTTCACTGGGGAGCATGTGGACCCGGTCTGACTCGGACTCGAGAACTGTGGATTCGTTTTATGGTCTGTGCAGACTCGCGCATATTGTCCACTCTGTGTAATTGTGTCTCTGGATCGGAGCACACTGTGTGTGCACTGTGAAGATTCAAACCACCCAGCAAGCAATAGCCGTCATTTCACCTTCTAGGTTAACTATAGACCCCATATAGTCTGGCCCACTTCTAGCCAAAATAACCTTGAATTTGGTTACATGTCATTTTTGCCAAAATAACCAGCGAGATGTATGATATTCAAGTCAAGTCATCTTCATGTATATAGCGCTTTTAATGTAGATTGTTTCAAATCTGCTTTACAGAGATAAATGGATAATTTAAGGTAACAGATTGTTTTGGTTTTATAGCGGTTCTTGAATAAAGATATTTTCCAGCTAAAGTTAGTTTTGATTGATTCACTTCCGTCGCAACGATCATTAGTTATTAAATAAGAGACCGCTAAGACGACACCGTTCTACACAGACTTTAAACGCGAACCTGTGAGAAACGCTGATGGCGCTCACGTGTGCATTAATAATGAATTCTATAGTTATGCGTTTGAATATATGTGCGCAGGTTTGTAATTCCCTAAAAACCAAGCCTTAAACTACTTGTCTGGCTTTAACATTTTGAAACAGAATTTTATCACTTCGGGTTAGATACGCGAAACCGAAATTATCCCGACAACGTTTCATTTCTTTGACATGTTCTACGCAGTGTGTGTATTCTTGGGATAACTTTAGACGTTTATTACATTTTCACTGACAGCCCAAATTTTGCCTTGTTTTAGCCTAGACTTCAGGGCTGTGTTTGAACAGCTATTAGACTTCTTTTAAACGCAAAATTGCTTGCTGGGCAAAAACACAAGATGCGGCTTCTTTCTGCAGAGGAAAGAATAAGTCTCGGTCTTGACTTGGTCTCGACTCTAATTAGCTGGTCTCGACTACAACACTGGTACTTCATATGATACCACCTAAACTAGCTTTTTATCAAAATCAAATCATTTTTTTACTATTGCAAAAGAAGCATTGGGTTACAATAATTGAAGTAGTTTTAATTGGACTGAGAAAAATAAAATAAAATAAAACATTTTCACCAAAGTCAAATTGGATAATTAAATTCTATATTCAAAGACATGTACTGTATAGTCACCAAAGGCCTGTTTGTCTAGAACATCCCCATTGACCTATTATCATCTGTCCTTTGACTTCTTCAACACCTTCAGCTGAAAAGCTTGAGTCATGTTTCTAATTTTAACCCAGCCTCTGACCTCGCTTGTGTCATGCAGAACCCAATAAAGACTCAGAACGTGTCCGGACTGCCAAGCCAGCGGGACCCTTCTTCTGAAGGAGTCAAACGCACAGACTTACAGCCATCCTGTCATCTTGAAACTTGAGCAAGGACTAATGTACAATCATTAATGCAACATTAACCCTGACAAGTGATCTGAGGTCTTGTACGATTCAAGCTGACAAAACCAGACAAATGCCACCAGGTTTAAGAGGTACCACTAAACTCATACTAAACTTCCTCTGTCAGATCAGGTCTCGATCCTGAGTTTGAGAATAGTTCATCAGCGTGCACAGTGAAGCATTACGTTCGCAAGACAATACGATCCCCTGCTGGTGAGAGTTAGTGCAGTATATTTCTGGGCTAATAGTGAAGAGATAATTATGATGAATATGATTAATTAAAGCATATTTACATAGCAACAGGAAACACACTGCTGCCTGGAAAGCTTGAGAGGAATGCAGAAAAGCGGAAAAAAGTAAATATACAAAAATATCGGTTAGTGAAAATGAATTAATCGAGGTTTCACAACATGAAAATATAGGCTTATTAAACTAAACAAAAACTTTTATTAATTTACTAAATTATTTTCAATTACTATTATTAGATGTTAAAACAGGTTGCAACACACACACACACACACACACACACACACACACACACACACACGTACACACACACACGTTGAGTTTTCACCAGCATAATGGTAAAAACTGTAATCTATACCCATCAAATAAAACATTCTTCATTTTTACATTTTCACAAAACATAACTTTGTATGATTTACAAACTGTTTTTCTCATGGGGACCAAAAAAAAGGTCCCTCAAGGACAAGGATTTCAGATATTGCCAGGATGAAGATGTCCAATTTTTCTTATTTTGTTATAATATCACATTTTGTACTCCCCTTCGGAAGCAACAGAAGATATGTTTCCCCGAAAGACAAATTGAACAATTTACCTTGATCTTCAATTTTAAAAAGACCCGGGTGACATGGTCGTACTGTTCAGCAGTGTGATGTATGTTGCGCTCAACAATGGCGGACACCTAATCTCTACCAGACCCAATCACCTCTAAATGCAACATTTCTATGCAGGTTTAATCTTGGAAATGCACTATGGTGCTTCCTCATACTGTCATAAACTTTTATCGAGTTGTGCTATAACTGAAAAGCGACAGATTGCACTGGCTTGCAGGACACATTTACATGCATATGAGCTGCTGTGTCCGACTCGGGATGTTGGCCAACCATTGCGTTAACAAGACACTGAAGATCATATAACTGTGTAGTCCTCAGGAGACCATATGACACGTTTAATCATTTCAAATTAGATTGCATCTGACATGTGAGTAAACGTGGACCAGAACAGCAAGCCTGAGAGCAAATCAGTCACTGAATATAGAGGACATGATGGTGCAGTTTTCAAAGCTGTTAAGTCCCCAATCAATTCCCACATTTATTGGCTAAAGCAAAGGAAAAAGAAGGCTGAAATCACTTAGTCATACCTTCCTATCCATTCACTAAACTAAACCCTAAACACATCATTAATCTATGCCAGGCATCAACATTTCCCCCTACACTAAAATACAGACGCGCATCCAGTTGCAGACAAAGATTTCCTGAAATATTGCCAGAAATTCATCTTTAAAAATCAAGCATCTTTATTATTCACAATGATGCAAGAAAAAAACATGCAAATGTAAACACAGCTGATTTTGTGTACTGAATATGGTTATTTAGCTCATTAGCACAGATTGCCTGCATTGAAATTGTGAACAGAAGTACAATATGCACATGTGTAAATCTTCCACCGGCACTAAACCTGCAGCTGAGAGACCCTACAGCCCCACCACAAGGCTTTCACACAACCCCAGCCCATTGCAAATGAAGCATTTCCTCAGTCAATAGTGCATTTAATGCTTGCTAACTGAATATTCCACTTCTGTAAATGCAAGGCAAGCTCAAGTGAAAGGTCGAGTCCACTTGTCAAAGCCACCAGATGATGTTGTTGTTAACATTCAGATTTCATTGACGAGCTTACATGAGTTTTAATTACGATTATGCAAGAAGACGTCTGTGGCTCGCATCACCGTTCAGTTGAGAATAAAGTAGATATGATTGCTTGAGGCATAGTTCCTTTTTTCATTTTACTGTCTGCTTTGCCACACACATACAGAATTTTAATGAGGACCTTTCCCAGCGTCTCCAAGGCATGAGTTTTGCTTCTCTTACACGCATCTCTTTTGCATTTCCAAACTTCGTTCGAAGCACGCTCTCGCTCAAACATGCCAATCTCGCAACGTTATATAGAGTTTCTCCGAGAACGAGAACCAAATGGAAAACACGAACGTCAGCTCGCATAGCCCTCCCTCCCCTACGGGAGGATTTTATTGATCCTTAAATCTGTTGAATTAGACAGCAGCTTGAACCTTACCTATGTCTGAAGGAGCGTTTGCGTGCAGCAGCCGGTTTCAGCCCGACCAGTCATGCCCTCCTATTTGGGCAGCTTGAGTGCTTGCTGGCAGCTGCACAGGTGGAGGTTCACAGAGAGCTCTTTCCCATTCACCCAGGTCATCGCAGCTGGCCCCGGTGTCTTCTCGAGCAGACAGGGGGATGGGCGGCAGCTCGGACCTCTCACATCTCTGGCGGATCCCTGCCGTGTGCGTTTGCTCTCAGTGACAGCTGGATGGAACTTTCCCTGGTATTCTCCACCTTGCAGGGGTTGCATGCATTTCCCTTCCTTTCGTGAGATCCGGCGAGTGTGACTGAAATGCAGGGAGGTATAGAGCATAAACACAGAAGAGGAGAGAGAAAGGGAGGCAGAGAGAGAGTGAGAGAGGGAGGGTGCAGGAGAGATATGCTTCGTTTATTGGCATAAATCAGGAAGGGAGAGAAGAGGAGGGTCTGTGGAGAGACTACAGAACATGTCAGTCTAGTCCACATTAGAACGTGTGTGTGTGTGTGTGTGTGTGTGTGTGCACATCCCAAGAGATGCTCTCTGGACATATGTGATTATGGGTAATGTTGCTTTGATAACACTGCATATGCTGGGTTTCCCTGTCTGTCCTTGTGCCGTGACACTGCTTGTACTAATAAAACGCATAAACGTGCCTTGGACTGGACGATCAATCACGTACACGGGCACGCAGGGAATGCACTGAGGCAAAGAGGCTGTATGTGTCTCCCGGGAGAAAATTTACATTAAAGACTTCCGCTGGGAATATGGTATTGATGTGATCTATCCTGCGGGCTCATTGAAAACCTTCTGGGAGAGCACAGAAGGAACACTAGGTTGTTAATCAAACAACCCAGCAAAGTAGCATCTTTAAATACTTAAGCCAGTGCAGGAGAGTGGAGTAAAGATACTTTCTGAGCGAGGCGATCTGGTGTTTCCTATTTGGCTGGGACCTTGAAGCCAACACGAAAATGCATTTGCAAACCATTTTATTTCCGAAATGTGACATTTTTATGAGTCAAACAGGTACTGAATGAGGCGACACCTGATTTTTATACATCAGGATTTGATGGGATTGTTAATAGCAGTCAGTTATGGAGGTTTACAACTCTCCAGAAACACTTCCAGCAACCACTTTTGAGGAAGCTTTTTGACTGGGACTTGGAAGCTGAAGGTCAAGTTCAGCCTCAGTGGCATTTCAGTGTATCTCAGTGTTGACGTATGTTTGTCCAAATCACTTGTTATAAGCTTTGTAAAAAATTGCAACCCAATTTTGCTGTGCCTGTAGCAAAACGTTTGCAAAATAGTATGAAGTTGCTTCTTGCACGTTTTGCATCAGTTTCAAAGTGAAATGTTCAGAGAATGGTGCATTCTAAAAGTTTCATTTTCTCCTAAACAGAAGAGCATGACTATGGCAAAAAAGAAAAACTATGTTGGTTAATCCACTTATTTTGGTAGTCCGGAAATAAAATGTCACCAAATCTTACTATAATACTATAAACCAGTGGTGGCTCGTCAGAGGCTCATCATGTAGCTACAGTGTGTGTGAAATTGCATGTCATGTTTGTAATTTCACCATTTTAAACTATAAAATATTATTTATTAATACAAAGTAAGTTATTACTTTATATTTCTTATATTTCTTAATACCATGCACCAATTAATCACAATAAAACCATAGATTTGTTTTTAGAAAATAAAAATTTTCCGTTTTGATTTCATGTTTGAAACAGTAAGAACCACTGCAAGGGTGGGCAGAAATGATTGCGTATGCAGAAGAAATGAAAAAGCATGATACATTTACAGAGAGCATGTGGCAGGATAGAAGCTCGCCCAACTCTCCTTTCCCTTGTCAAGCAGCCCCTCTTTGGGCCAGTGTAATAATTACAGAGCAGTTTTGATTTACACAGGCTAATGGTGTTGACATGCCTGTGTGTTTAAAACTGACTAAACATGGGGGAATTGAAGGTTCTGCATCAGTTGTTTTAATTTGGCTTTTCAGACTTGACTAATGATGGTTGTTACCTTTTAAACGTGACTTGATGTGAAAATAATCTTCTTTCCAAGGACAGTACTGCTTATCATTCCACTTAGTCATTGAAATGCTAGTGACGAACATAATTTTAAATCATTGTACATGGTCATTGCACACCTGAAATTATCTTGATAGAGGACCTTGAATACAGTGATAATGAATTAGTGAAAGTTTACCTATTACTTGTTCTCTCATCAGAGCTTCATCGGGCAGCATTCTCCAGCAGTTGTAAGGATCTTGATATTGGTCATTATATATTCATGAAATGACACGGACTGAATACAAACTTGCTAGGCCAGGGCTCCAACTAACCTTTTCATTAGACACAAACTAAAGAACTGGCCACTTCATCTGAGAGTTGGCATGGACAGGAAAATGATATCACACTCTAAATATTTGTCCCATAAGCTGCCAAATTGACATGTTATCTCACCTTTGTTGTCTCTTGCCATGTCAAACAATTGTCTCATGCTAACACATTTCAACTCTTAGTTATAAAAAGCCAGTTGTCAGGATACAGTATGTGAACTACTGGGTATTTGTTACCAGGTCAAGGGTCAAAATGCTGTCTGTAGCTTTGAATCAGTGGGGTCAAGTAGGTGAAAAAATAAAAAAATTTACCAGGCTTTTTTTTATTTAAACTGGCCATTTATTTTATTCAAAAAACAGGCATTTACTACTAATAGACCTACAACATGGGGGAGTTCCCCTACATATTTTGGGGGAAATAAATCAAATTTAGATTTTTATGATAAAACTTTTGATTGCAACTGCAATTAATGATATCTTTTTAAAAGCTCCAGGTTTGCTTTGTATGTAGGTCTGCACAATAAATAAAAAGTAAAACTATCATATTGACTCAGGCCACATTTGACACTGTTTTTTTTTTTTTTTTTTTTTTTTAATGGAACCCATTTAATATTACTTTATAATAATCTCTAAGGGGCTCAAGACAAATCTGGTGAACAATCCAGATAACATGGCAGAAAACTCAGGCAAATCCTGAAAAATAGACAGAAGATCAAAAAGCATTATACAGGAAACCAGAGCGAGCGCTCAGAAATGCAGTGTGGCACTTACAAGACTTCGCAAATGATGATTGAAAATACAGGGCTTATATAGGCAGATTTTAACAGGATAATGAGACACAGCTGAACGTAATCACAACTGAAGACTGAAAAATTTTACTGTTTAATGTTATTTTTTAGTATTCTTTTTCTTTATTCATTTTCTTTATTTTTTTTTTTTTTTTTTTTTTTTTCGCTGATTGGTCAGTGAAGGACTGATTACAACCAGAGATACCGCTTGATGGCATCGTGGCATCCGAAGCAGGACCAGAATGTCTTCTAGCAAAAACTCTTCTAGCACGTGTTTACCTGTGTCCACTGTGTAGTGTGTTTACCTGTGTCCGCTGTGTTGTGTGTTTACCTGTGTCCGCTGTGTTGTGTGTTTACCTGTGTCAGCTGTGTTGTGTGTTTACCTTTGTCCGCTGTGTTGTGTGTTTACCTGTGTCCGCTGTGTTGTGTGTTTACCTGTGTCTGCTGTGTTGTGTGTTTACCTGTGTCAGCTGTGTTGTGTGTTTACCTTTGTCCGCTGTGTTGTGTGTTTACCTGTGTCCGCTGTGTTGTGTGTTTACCTGTGTCCGCTGTGTTGTGTGTTTACCTGTGTCAGCTGTGTTGTGTGTTTACCTTTGTCCGCTGTGTTGTGTGTTTACCTGTGTCCGCTGTGTTGTGTGTTTACCTGTGTCCGCTGTGTTGTGTGTTTACCTGTGTCCGCTGTGTTGTGTGTTTACCCGTGTCAGCTGTGTTGTGTGTTTATCTGTGTCCGCTGTGTTGTGTGTTTACCTGTGTCAGCTGTGTTGTGTGTTTACCTGTGTCAGCTGTGTTGTGTGTTTATCTGTGTCCGCTGTGTTGTGTGTTTACCTGTGTCCGCTGTGTTGTGTGTTTCCCTGTGTCCGCTGTATTGTGTGTTTTCCTGTGTCAGCTGTGTTGTGTGTTTACCTGTGTCCGCTGTGTTGTGTGTTTACCTGTGTCCGCTGTGTTGTGTGTTTACCTGTGTCCGCTGTGTTGTGTGTTTACCTGTGTCCACTGTGTTGTGTGTTTACCTGTGTCCGCTGTGTTGTTTGTTTACCTGTATCCGCTGTGTTGTGTGTTTACCTGTGTCAGCTGTGTTTTGTTTACCTGTGTCAGCTGTGTTGTGTGTTTACCTGTGTCCGCTGTGTTGTGTGTTTATCTGTGTCCACTGTGTTGTGTGTTTACCTGTGTCAGCTGTTGTGTGTTTACCTGTGTCCGCTGTGTTGTGTGTTTACCTGTGTCCGCTGTGTTGTGTGTTTAGCTGTGTCCACTGTGTTGTGTGTTTACCTGTGTCCACTGTGTTGTGTGTTTACCTGTGTCCACTGTGTTGTGTGTTTACCTGTGTCCGCTGTGTTGTGTGTTTACCTGTATCCGCTGTGTTGTGTGTTTACCTGTGTCCGCTGTGTTGTGTGTTTACCTGTATCCGCTGTGTTGTGTGTTTACCTGTGTCAGCTGTGTTTTGTTTACCTGTGTCAGCTGTGTTGTGTGTTTATCTGTGTCCGCTGTGTTGTGTGTTTACCTGTATCCGCTGTGTTGTGTGTTTACCTGTGTCAGCTGTTGTGTGTTTACCTGTGTCCGCTGTGTTGTGTGTTTACCTGTGTCCGCTGTGTTGTGTGTTTACCTGTGTCCACTGTGTTGTGTGTTTACCTGTGTCCACTGTGTTGTGTGTTTACCTGTGTCCACTGTGTTGTGTGTTTACCTGTGTCCGCTGTGTTGTGTGTTTACCTGTATCCGCTGTGTTGTGTGTTTACCTGTGTCAGCTGTGTTGTGTTTACCTGTGTCAGCTGTGTTGTGTGTTTACCTGAGTCCGCTGTGTTGTGTGTTTACCTGTGTCAGCCGTGTTGTGTGTTTACCTGTGTCAGCTGTGTTGTGTGTTTATCTGTGTCAGCTGTGTTGTGTGTTTACTTGTGTCCGCTGTGTTGTGTGTTTACCTGTGTCAGCTGTGTTGTGTGTTTACCTGTATCCGCTGTGTTGTGTGTTTACCTGTGTCAGCTGTGTTGTGTGTTTGTCTGTGTCCGCTGTGTTGTGTGTTTACCTGTGTCAGCTGTGTTGTGTGTTTACCTGTGTCAGCTGTGTTGTGTGTTTACCTGTGTCAGCTGTGTTGTGTGTTTACCTGTGTCAGCTGTGTTGTGTGTTTACCTGTGTCAGCTGTGTTGTGTGTTTACCTGTATCCGCTGTATTGTGTGTTTAACTGTGTCAGCTGTGTTGTGTGTTTATCTGTGTTCGCTGTGTTGTGTGTTTACCTGTGTCCGCTGTGTTGTGTGTTTACCTGTGTCAGCTGTGTTGTGTGTTTACCTGTATCTGCTGTGTTGTGTGTTTACCTGTGTCATCTGTTGTGTTTACCTGTGTCAACTGTGTTGTGTGTTTACCTGTGTCAGCTGTGTTGTGTGTTTACCTGTGTCAGCTGTGTTGTGTGTTTACCTGTATCTGCTGTGTTGTGTGTTTACCTGTGTCAGCTGTTGTGTTTACCTGTGTCAACTGTGTTGTGTGTTTACCTGTGTCCACTGTGTTGTGTGTTTACCTGTGTCCACTGTGTTGTGTGTTTACCTGTGTCCACTGTGTTGTGTGTTTACCTGTGTCCGCTGTGTTGTGTGTTTACCTGTATCCGCTGTGTTGTGTGTTTACCTGTGTCAGCTGTGTTGTGTTTACCTGTGTCAGCTGTGTTGTGTGTTTACCTGTGTCCGCTGTGTTGTGTGTTTACCTGTGTCAGCCATGTTGTGTGTTTACCTGTGTCAGCTGTGTTGTGTGTTTATCTGTGTCAGCTGTGTTGTGTGTTTACTTGTGTCCGCTGTGTTGTGTGTTTACCTGTGTCAGCTGTGTTGTGTGTTTACCTGTATCCGCTGTGTTGTGTGTTTACCTGTGTCAGCTGTGTTGTGTGTTTGTCTGTGTCCGCTGTGTTGTTTGTTTACCTGTGTCAGCTGTGTTGTGTGTTTACCTGTATCTGCTGTGTTGTGTGTTTACCTGTGTCATCTGTTGTGTTTACCTGTGTCAACTGTGTTGTGTGTTTACCTGTGTCAGCTGTGTTGTGTGTTTACCTGTGTCAGCTGTGTTGTGTGTTTACCTGTATCTGCTGTGTTGTGTGTTTACCTGTGTCAGCTGTTGTGTTTACCTGTGTCAACTTTGTTGTGTGTTTACCTGTGTCCGCTGTGTTGTGTGTTTACCTGTGTCAGCTGTGTTGTGTTTACCTGTGTCAGCTGTGTTGTGTTTACCTGTGTCAGCTGTGTTGTGTGTTTACCTGTGTCCGCTGTGTTGTGTTTACCTGTGTCCGCTGTGTTGTGTGTTTACCTGTGTCAGCTGTGTTGTGTGTTTACCTGTGTCAGCTGTGTTGTGTGTTTACCTGTGTCCGCTGTGTTGTGTGTTTACCTGTGTCAGCTGTGTTGTGTGTTTACCTGTGTCAGCTGTGTTGTGTGTTTATCTGTGTCCACTGTGTTGTGTGTTTACCTCTGTCAGCTTGTATACAACTATACAAGTCTTTTTTGTGACATTGGGTTGCACAGTTTTCATTTAGGACACTTTTTTTCATACACGCACACATATAAATGCGTCCATTCATATTAGGCACGCACGCACACATACACAGGCATACACCACATGTAAAGATACGTGGAAAAGTAACGGCCATCCGCCTCCCAAGTTTCATTAAAAATCATCCCAATCCCATCTTCTGCTGTCTACCACTTCTTTCTCCATGTATTTGTTCATGTCTTTTATTATTTTATGCAATCCAAAACACTCTAACCTGCCGCGCTTTGTATCTCTCGGTTCAAATCCTTCCTTCCCGCTCTGCCAGAAAGCCCGCTGTCATTTGCTGACGGAAAGCATGGAATTACCGTAATAAGCCGTATATTGCCGAAAAGTGCATGTTGTCTACTGTCAGGGGCAATTTGAATGGTTTTGATAGTACAAACGGTTGAAGAGTTACGGTACAATAAATACAGCTTGCTGATCTGTGTCGGCGACGACACATTCGGTTCTAAAGGGTTAAAGTAAATAAGGGACTCTAAAAAATCTAACATCAGCAATGTGTCATTTCTTTGCATCTCCTTTCGAATACAACATTCAAATTACTAGACTAAAAATTATTTCCTGAGAAAAGTGGATTTTGAGGGGTATAGCTCCATAGACCTCCATTCATTCTGCACTCGTCCTGTGAGCGCCCTCATATGGAACCAGAGTGGAACTGCAACCAGTCAGAAGTCAGAAGTTTACTGAGAGTGGCAGTTCTCCCCTTATTAGACATTCTCTGACTTCGCAAATAATTCTTCTTATTCTTCTGACTTTTAATGCCGGTTGGCAAACAGCTTTTTAGTGTGCACCTTCTGAAATGGAGTGTGGATCAGAATATTCTACATAACCCGCTACAAAAATAAATAAATAAAATAACTAAATAAAATTAATAATAATACATTATTTGCAAAGAATTTATGAAAATACATAGCCTGGGAAAACCCTGACGAACTTCCGGCAAATTTGAGATTTGCTCTGCAAGTCCGTCTGGCCCATTCGAGCCCATTTCCAATTTTTCCAAATTGAGGCACCAATCACAAACGTTGAGGCGGGCTTTACATGATGATGATCGCTCTGATTGTTTTTAGGTCTATCCAATTGCGCCCAGAGGCATTTGAGCGATGTCCGTTGGTGACGGCCTTTTGGAAATGGGCTGTGAATAAACCTTCCCCAGACCCACTCTCAGTTTCGACTGAGAAGAAGGGTCTGGTGTTAACCAGGCTAGACAGTACAGGGCTTATATAGGCAGAGTTTAACAAGACAATGAGACACAGCTGATTGTTATCACAACATAATTACATAATGAATCCAGGCAATGAATTGTGGGAAATGAAGTTCATGATGAGCTAAGCCCAGGAGTCGGGAAGTCTGTGCCCCTTCTCTCATCTACCTGCCCAATGCCTTTTCATTTCACTTGTAGGCGCCACCTGAACTAGCACATCACCTGTCCTCTACACTGGTCCTTTTCCCAAACTTCAGCAGAAAATACCAATTTGTGCAGCCAGAAAGCCAGATGGGGTATGTTTTAGCATCTCTGATGAAGGTGTCAGAGCTCTGGAAGACATTCTGCAATATTCCAGTGCCAAAGTTGTGATGTTACAGCAGGGTTGCAAACCAGTTGCTCTCTCCCATCATGTGGACCTTTAAAAGGCTTTATTTATATTGTTCCAACTCTTGGTCACAGCCCATCTGGATGTACTGCATGCATTCCAGGTGTGTATAAGACCCTGATCTGTATGCTCCACCGGGCATTCACCCATCTGGATACCACTGACCACTGTCAGGCATGCGTTATATGTTTTTTCCAGCACCTTCAAATCCATTCAGCTATTGCCACTTGGGTGCAATCTCATGGCAATGCATGCTGATGCCACCACTGTGTGCCTGTAACTATGGAAACAGATGGACAATTGCCTGATACCTGGGACCTCTGGTGGGGGAAATGTGAATCTCTGTTAATATTTGTTAAATTTCCTCCCTCTGCAAGTGAACGATTAAATAATTGATTGCTTGGTTTAGTCACTTTTCACCATATCACAAGCAAATACTGGCTGCATCAGAGCTTTGCGTCAAGGACTTCCTTTCTATTGTCATGGGAATAGTGCTAAAAATAGCCTGATGATTCCAGCCAGTCAAAGCTCACCGAGCAGATAGCCATGATATCTAACAGAAACATAAGTTGTAAAGTCTGAGATCATAAACAGTATCACATTGTCAGGTTTAAACACATTATGTACACATGCAGAGAGCAATATTGTTCCTATTCCCATAGCTGGAAAAATATATTATGCAAAACTGAGGTCAGAAAACATTGGCGTATGAGTATTGAAATTTGTGGCTTTTGTAATCTGAGACAACGGCACCAGATCTTTTTGACAGGTCACATGACTTCACAGTGTGAGGATAACTGTGTGATCATTCTCTTTCACTAAAAATTATCTTGTAAATGATGATGCTGTTAGAATAATGGTAATTGACAGAATTATATGAATAATTTTATTACAATTTATGGCATAAATGAATCACTTAAATATTAAATACTTTTTTACCAGATTTATTTACCAGACAAAATTTTAATAATTAGTTTTGCTACTATAAATTACAATATTGAAATAACAATAAACAATAAGCCATTAATTTCCTTTTGGAAAGAACATGATCGTGATGTAATAATGTTATATGCATGCCTTTATATTTGAAGACGGGGAAACTTCACAAGAGGATCATCATATTTGGCAGTCGTTTTCATCAAGTTTGAAAAGCAATGGTATTAGGGTAAGGATGGTACATACACTGTAAAATAAAATGTTGGTTTAACTTAAAAAAGCAAGTTACCTTGTTGCCTTAAAATTTTGAGTTTGTTGTAATTAAAAATGAGTTAATACAATGAAGAATAATGGTTTAATAAACAGAAACGTCTCGGTTACGTATGTAACCCTCGTTCCCTGAGTACAGGGAACGGAGACGTACGTCGGGTTCCCCTGACGAATTGGGATCACGCTAGGGAGCCTATTACCTTCGAGAAACTAAACAAAAAGCCAATGAACATTGGCATGCAACATTTGCATTCCGCGGACCCGCCCGTCAGCGCGGGTATAAAAGCCGGAAGTAAACATTGCATCATCGCTTTTCGCTGAGGAGCCGAAGTAACGGACCCCTGCGAAGGTGCAGCCACATGGCAAAGGGACGTACGTCTCCGTTCCCTGTACTCAGGGAACGAGGGTTACATACGTAACCGAGACGTTCCCTTTCGTCCAGGGAACTCCGACGTACGTCGGGTTCCCCTGACGAATTGGGATCCCTAATAAAACGCCATGGTGCTGGCCCCTTCCAGTGCCCAGCTAAGCCGCCCTACAGCAGTTTCAATAAATTTCGGGGGCTGCTAGGAATCCACTGCTGTTCCGCAAGACCCACACAGAGGACATTGGATAACACTGGGAAGCGTGCCTCAACCCCCGGGGGGGAGGCACACTACGGAAAACCAGGATGCCTGATCTGGCCTGGAATACTCATATGAATTCACATAGTGAACATATGGAGTCCCTGAGATGGTCCCAACCATTGGAATTGGGAGCGCATACAACAAGGACGACGGCGCGAGTCCGTCGGGGAAGACACGGCTGGACTGCACGTGGCAAAAACCGGTACACAAGACCACTGAACACCCAGTCTGCTACGACTCTAGCTAGAGGAGCAAACCTGGCGCCGGGCGGTCCGCTACGCCGGGCGCCGGGGGGGTGATGGAGGAGCTCAACGAGGTTACCACTTAGGGGCCAGCGGAGCGGAAGAGACGCACTTATCTGATTACAGAGTGGCGCAGCAAGCCGACACAACCTATTCCCTCGACCCACTGGACGAAGCCAGAACCCGGGAGGAAACCGGTTCCACACGGAGGTTATAGAACCTAGCAAACGTGTTAGGTGTCGCCCAGCCCCCAGCTCTACAAATGTCTGTCAGCGAGGCGCCTTGAGCCAACGCCCAGGAAGCGGCAACCCCTCTAGTTGAGTGAGCGCGCAACCTGGGGGGACAAGGCTCACCCTGAGCCTCATAGGCTCGGGTGATGGCATCCACTATCCAGTGGGCTAACCTCTGCTTGGAGACGGCCTTCCCCTTCTGCCGGCCTCCGTAACAGACAAGGAGCTGGTCTGAGGTCCTGAAGCTTTGCGTTCTGTCAACGTAACACCGCAAGGAGCGGACGGGACAGAGAAAAGCTAGGGCTGGGTCTGCCTCCTCCTGGGGCAGCGCTTGCAGGTTCACTACCTGATCTCTAAACGGAGTGGTAGGAACCTTGGGCACATATCCGGGGCGGGGTCTCAGTGTTACGTGGGACAGGCCCGGCCCGAACTCTAGGCACGATTCGTCGACCGAAAATGCTTGCAGATCCCCGACCCTCTTAAAAGAAGCCAATGCTAACAGGAGCGCTGTCTTAATAGACAGGATATCAAGCTCTACTGTCAGCAAAGGCTCAAAGGGAGGACTCTGGAGAGCTCTCAGTACCAGAGTCAAGTCCCAAGGGGGTACAGAGTGTACAGGGCGAGGAGGGTTTAACCTCCTAGCACCCTTCAGGAATCTGATGACCAGGTCGTGCTTTCCCACCGACTTATCGTCAACTGCATCGTGATGCGCCGCAATGGCAGCGACATACACTTTGAGGGTTGAAGGGGACAGCCTACGCTCCAACCCATCTTGCAGGAAAGAAAGCACAACGCCGATCGGGCAAGTTCGGGGGTCCTCCTGACGGGAGGAGCACCAAGCGACGAACAGGTTCCACTTCAACGCATAGAGGCGCCTCGTAGAGGGGGCTCTAGCGGAAGCGATAGTGTCTACCACTGCCTGTGGCAGCCCACTCAGAACCTCCGCGTCCCGTCCGGGGACCAGACATGGAGTTTCCAGAGGTCTGGACGCGGGTGCCGTAGAGTGCCCCGTCTCTGAGAAAGTAGATCCTTCCTCAGAGGAATCGGCCAAGGAGGGGCTGTCGAGAGGAGCATGAGTTCTGGGAACCAAGTCCTGGTGGGCCAGTACGGCGCCACTAGCAAGACCTGCTGCTCTTCCTCCCTGACCTTGCACAGAGTCTGCGCAAGAAGGCTCACTGGGGGGAAACACATATTTGCGTAGGCCCCGGGGCCAGCTGTGAGCCAGGGCGTCCGTGCCGAGGGTCCCCTCGGACAGGGAGTAAAACCACTGGCAATGGGTCGTGTCCGGAGAGGCGAACAGGTCGACCTGTGCCGCTCCGAAGACACTCCAAATCAGCTGGACCACCTGGGGATGGAGTCGCCATTCTCCGGGCAGGGGGGTGAACCGTGAAAGCTCGTCGGCCACACGGTTGAGAGCCCCCGGCACGTAAGCGGCATGAAGCGACCTCAGATGCTTCTGACTCCATAGGAGGAGGTGGGAGGCGAGTCGCGACATACGACGGGAGCGTAGACCACCTTGACGGTTGATGTACGCAACGGTCGCAGTGTTGTCCGTACGGACCAGTACGTGCTTGTGTCTGAGAACCCCTACGAGGCGACACAAAGCTAGACGTACTGCTTGCAACTCCAGGCAGTTGATGTGCCAATGCAGCTGGGGCCCCCGTCCACAGACCCGAGACTGCATGCCCTTTGTACGTGGCCCCCCACCCCGTGGCCGAGGCATCTGTGAAAACCACAGCATGCCTGGAAACCTGGATCAGGGGCACTCCAGCCGAAGGAACGCAGGGTCCGACCACGGGGAGAAGGTTTGGCGGCAGTGCGGGGTCACTTGGACCCGGAACGTGCCACTCTGCCACGCCCACCTGGGGACTCGATCGTGAAGCCAGCGCTGTAGCGGTCTCATATGTAATAGGCCCGAGCGGTGTAATCGCCGCTGCGGCCGCCATATGCCCCAGGAGCCTCTGAAATTGTTTCAGTGGAACCGCTGTCCTGCCTCGAAAGGACCTGAGGCAGGTGAGCACTGACTGGACGCGCTCCTCTGTGAGGCGCGCAGTCTGGGCGACCGAGTCCAGCTCCATACCGAGATAAGAGATCCTCTGCGTGGGGCAGAGTTTGCTCTTGTCCCAGTTGACCTGAAGACCCAACTGACTGAGATGCCGGAGCACCATGTCCCTGTGTTCGCACAGAACATCCCGAGAGTGAGCTATAATGAGCCAGTCGTCGAGGTAATTGAGGATGCGAACGCCTTGCTCTCTCATGGGAGCAATGGCCGCCTCCGCGACTTTCGTGAAGACACGGGGGGAAAGGGCCAGCCCGAAGGGTAGGACTCTGTACTGATACGCTCGACCCTCGAACGCAAACCGCAGGAACGGTCTGTGTCGAGGAAGTATCGAGACGTGAAAGTAAGCGTCCTTCAGGTCGATTGCTGCAAACCAATCCCGGGGACGGATGCATTCGAAAATGCGCTTCTGCGTGAGCATCTTGAAGGGGAGTTTGTGCAGGGCCCGATTCAAGGAACGCAGGTCCAGGATCGGTCGTAACCCACCGCTCTTCTTGGGTACAATGAAGTAGGGGCAGTAAAACCCGGACCTCATCTCGGCAGGAGGGACCGGCTCGATCGCGTCCTTCGCCAGCAGGACATCGATCTCTTTCCGCAGGACAGGGGCATCCTCTGACCGCACACGGGTGAAGAAAATGCCCCTGTACCTGGGAGGCCGGCGGGCAAACTGAATTGCGTAGCCGAGCCGAATGGTGCGGAGGATCCACCGGGACGGAGCTGGAAGCGCTAGCCAGGCCTCCAGGAACCGAGCGAGTAGACCCACCCGAACCACCGGCGTACCCGCGGAGGGGCAGCAGGGCGGGGGACAGGGACCCGGCTCCAGCGACGACGTAGCGACCGCGAGCGGGGTCTGGGCGCAGGTACTGACACCTACCTGTCCACACCGGGGGGCAGACGGCAGAGAGGGTTCTTCGTGTACCCTCTGCTGCGGGCCGCCCCGTGGCGAGGGGAGGGGGAGAGACGAGGAACGAGGCCCTGACTCCTCGCAACCCCGTCTCTGCGCCTCCGTGGCCAGCCGCAGGCCGGGGCGACGCGGAGGGTTCCGCGAGGCCGCTACCCGCAGGCTGGGGAGAGGGGAGCGGGGGCCGTGTCGCACTGAGACGACACGCGCCGCCGCTGCGACCCTCTGGCACGGGGGAGACTGCGTGCCCGACAGTCTCGGCCGTGGATGACCTGGAAAAGGATGCGGAAACTGCTCTTTTATTGAGGAAGTGGGTACCACTGACTGAGTCAGTGGCGGAACAAAAACAAACAAAGGATTCTCCACCCGGCCCTCCCCCGGGGGAAGGAGGCGAATAGGGACCGCCTCCCGAAGAGCAGCAGCATCCAGTCCCAGGTCGCCCGCTTCAGGAACGACGTCCACCTCTCTTCTTCCTGGAGGTGCAGGTGGCGTCGGAGCGGGCTGGGTCGCCCTCTTACGGCCCGACCTCCGTCCCCCAGGCTGAGGCTGCTGGCCTGGAGGGGGAGCGGCCGCAGGAGGACGACCTCGGCGACGAGCGGCCGGAGGCTGTGCAGCAACAGGAGTTGGGCCAGCAGCGGCTTTCCTCCTGTGCAGGACATGTCGCATAGCTTCCGACTGCTTCTGGGCGGCAGAAAACTCTTGGGCCAAGTTATCCACCGCCTCGCCGAAGAGGTCCCCTGTGGATACGGGGAAGTCGAGAAGTTTGTTCCTCTCGGCTTCCCGCATATCCGCCAGGGTAAGCCACAGGTGGCGCTCCTGGACCACAAGCGTGGACATCGCTCGACCCAGCGAACGTGCGGTAACCTTCGTCGCCCGTAGAGCGAAGTTAGTCGCCGCACGCAGCTCCTGCAGCAAGGCTGGGTCGGGACCACCCCCCCTGCAGGTCATGGAGTGCTTTGGCCTGGTGGACCTGAAGCAGAGCCATGGCATGCAGGGCGGAGGCGGCGTCTCCACACGCCTTATAGGCCTCCCCGGTTAGACCCGAGGAGAACCTACAGGCGCGGGAGGGGAGTGAAGGGGCACCCCGCCAGGTGGAAGCGGTCTTCGGACACAGTTGCATCGCGATAGACCGCTCCACTGGGGAGATTCCCTCGTACCCGTGCGCCGCCCCGCCGTCAAGGTGGTGAAGAGGGAGGGGCGAGGAGGCCCCCGCCGGTACGCCAGAGGCGCCGACCAGGACTTCCTCAACTCCTCATGCACTTCAGGGAAGAAGGGCACTGGAGCGGTGCGCAGGGCATCCGCACACACCGCAGCAGGCCAATCATCAAGCCGCGAATGCGAGGGCCCCGGGCGGAGGGTTCCACTCGAGTCCCACATTCGCGGCCGCCCTTTCGAGCATGGCAACCACCTCGGGATCAGCGTCAGCCGCAGCCACCGCACCCGAAGGGGGTGGAGCCGCTGACTCCTCACCCGAAGATGATTGCGCCTCTTCCGATGCCGCGATAGACATCTGGTCCTCCGGGGGCGCTCCAAAGGAAACAACCGGAACCGTGCGGGACGGCCCCGGAAGTTCCCCCGGAAGCGCCGCTGGGCAGCGAGCTGCTAGAGGAGTGGGAAGCTCGCGAGGATGTTTCACCACACGAGACATTCCGCACTGTAACCCTCATACGCTCACCAACGGGAATGACCGAAGTAGCCGCCTGTCGAACTGACCGACAGACGAACTAGATCGAGCATTCTCCGAAGGGACTCCCCCATATTTCAGGGATCTTAGTCTCGAGCGGAGCATCGCGATGGCCATGCTCCCACAGAGAGAGCATGACTCATCCAACAACGCTGCCTCAGCATGCCTTAAGCCCAAACATGCAAGACAGTGTTGATGGCCATCATCCGGAGGGAGAAGTCTACTACATCCAGAAACGCACGGGTGATTCGACATCCTGAAAAGGACGCGAAACACCCGCCAGCTCTTTTAGAAAGAAAAAGAGAGAGAGAAAAAACAAGAGAGAGAGAGAGAGAGAGAAACGCCGAAGCGCCGAGGGACCAACGCAGCAGACAGGCGGGGGAAACTGCAACCCTTTGCTGCTGAAGGCGAAGATCGCTGCACCGCGCCGTCACACCAGCGATTTCTGCTCTCCAGGTATTTGTTTTCCGTTCTCAGAAGGCTTAGGAAGTCACAGGAAACTGAGGCTCCGAAGCGAAAGGCGATGATGCAATGTTTACTTCCGCTTTTATACCCGCGCTGACGGGCGGGTCCGCGGAATGCAAATGTTGCATGCCAATGTTCATTGGCTTTTTGTTTAGTTTCTCGAAGGTAATAGGCTCCCTAGCGTGATCCCAATTCGTCAGGGGAACCCGACGTACGTCGGAGTTCCCTGGACGAAAGGGAACTCAAAATAGCATTATTCAATTCAATTCAATTCAAGTTTATTTGTATAGCGCTTTTCACAATACACATTGTTTCAAAGCAGCTTTACAGAAAATGCATTTTAAAAATATACATACAAAAATACAGTTAGTTAATCATGAATTTAGGGCATAACATATCGCCGGCGTTGGGTCGTCTCTTCACAGGCGTCGAGTCGTCTCATCACAGGCGTTGGGCATCTGAAGTCTCCATGAGAGGCTGTATACATAACTGGAGCTGACGAACTCTATTTGAGTTATCTCGGGACAGGCATCCCGAGATAACAACAAAAAAAGGCAGATGGGAAATAATTAGCGTAGCTGCTGTTCATAATATGAATGCATTTGATCTGATTTAACTGTAGTATAAAAGGTATGAGATGCATCATGTGAATGCTTGGCTAAAGAGATGCGTCTTTAATCTAGTTTTAAACTGGGGAGAGCGAGTCTGAGACTCGGACAGTATCAGGAAGGCTATTCCAGAGTTTAGGAGCAAGATGTGAAAACGCCCTCCCTCCTTTAGTGGACTTAGTTATCCTAGGTACGACCAGAAGCCTCGAATTTAGCGATCTTAAAGAGCGCGATGGATTATATGGCGATAGAAGATCTCTTAAATACACAGGAGCTAAACCATTTAGGGCTTTATAGGTCAGTAACAATACTTTGTAATTGATACGGAACTTAATAGGTAACCAGTGTAGAGATGATAAATTGGTGTTATATGATCATATTTTCTTGACCTAGTAAGAACTCTAGCGGCTGCATTTTGGACTAACTGTAGCTTGTTTACGGAAGATGCAGGACAACCAGCTAATAGAGCATTACAGTAATCTAGTCTCGAGGTCATGAATGCATGAACTAACTTTTCTGCATCAGAAACTGATAGCATATTACGTAGCTTAGCAATGTTTCTAAGGTGGAAAAAGGCTGTTCTTGTGACATTTGAAATATGATTTTCAAAAGACAAGTTGCGGTCTAGTATAACACCCAGGTCTTTTATTGTAGAGGATAAAGTAACAGGACGTCCATCTAGATTAAGGTTGTATTGTAAGAGGTTTTGTGGGCAGTTTTTTGGACCAATCAGTAATACCTCCGTTTTATCTGAATTTAATAGAAGAAAATTACACGTCATCCAATATTTTATATCTTTAACACACTCTGTCATTTTAGATAATTTAGTGTTATCATCTGGTCTAGATGAAATATATAATTGAGTGTCATCAGCATAACAGTGGAAACTTATTCCATGTTTTCTTATAATATTACCAAGTGGCAGCATATAAATTGAGAATAGCAGGGGGCCTAACACAGATCCCTGCGGCACTCCATAATTTACTGACGTTATCTTTGATTTTTCCCCATTTAAATGTACAAAATGGTAACGGTCTGATAGGTACGATCTAAACCAGCTTAATGCCTGTCCCTGTACACCAGTGTAATTTTGTAGTCGATCTAAGAGTATTTTATGATCTATAGTGTCAAACGCAGCACTAAGATCGAGTAAAACTAGTATTGAGATACAGCCTTGGTCAGAAGCTAAAAGTAAATCATTTGTAATTTTAACCAGCGCAGTTTCTGTGCTATGATGTGGCCTGAATCCAGACTGAAACTTTTCATAGATATCGTTTTCTTGCAAGAAAGAGCACAATTGAGCGGACACAACTTTTTCTAGTATTTTAGACATAAATGGAAGATTTGAAATGGGTCTGTAATTTGCTAGGTTATTTGGATCTAATTGTGGTTTCTTAATAAGAGGTTTTATAACTGCCAGCTTGAATGTTTTTGGAACATGTCCTAAAGATAGAGACGAGTTAATAATATTGAGAAGAGGCTCTTCCACTACAGGTAACACTTCTTTCAGTAGTTTAGTGGGTATTGGATCTAATAAACATGTTGTTGGTTTAGATGCAGTGATAAGTTTATTTAGCTCTTCCTGTCCTATAGTTGTAAAGCGCTGTAGTTGTTGAGGGGCAATAATTGAGGCTGAATCATAAGACGCTGTCAAAGATTGTACATTTACAATTGTGTTTCTGATGCTTTCTATTTTCTCAGTGAAGAAATTCATGAAATCATTACTATTAAAATGTAACGGAATATTTTGTTCAGGTGATGTCTGTTTATTTGTTAATCTAGCCACGGTGTTAAATAAAAACCTTGGATTGTTTTGGTTATTTTCTATTAGTTTGCGTAGATGCTCAGCCCTGGCTGCTTTTAGAGCCTTTTTATAACGTGACATACTGTCTTTCCACGCGATTCTAAAGACCTCTAAATTAGTTTGTTTCCATTTGCGCTCTAAGTTACGAGTTTCTCTCTTGATAACATGCGTAGCACTGTTGTACCATGGTGCTTTAGTTTTCTCTCTAACCTTTTTTAATCTAATTGGTGCAACAGTTTCTAATGTACTAGAGAAAATGTTGCTCATACTGCTAGTCATTTCCTCTAGCTCATCTGTTAGTTTGGGTTCACTGAGGAGCGGAGATAGATCAGGTAAGCTATTCAAGAATCTATCTATAGTGGTTGGAAGGATTGTTCTGCCTGGTCGATAACGCGGCGCAACATGACACATTTCAGCCGTACGTAGTATGCAAGTTACCATGTAATGATCAGTGACATCATCACTTTGCGGTATATATCTATATCGGTTGGATCGGTTCCATATGATATAATTAAATCTAGAGTATGATTAAGACGATGAGTGGGACCACTAACGTTTTGCTTGACCCCAAAGGAGTTTAATAAATCTGTAAACGCAGCTCCTAACGCATCATTTGTGTTATCAACGTGTATGTTGAAATCTCCAACAATTATTGCCTTATCGACATTGACCAATAGATCTGAGAGAAAATCTGCAAACTCTTTTAGGAAATCAGCGTAAGGCCCTGGCGGTCTATATACGGTAGCCAAGGCTAGAGATAATAGGGATTTCTTTCTTACATCTAGGAGCGTAACATTTAATACAAGTACTTCAAACGAATTAAACCTGTGACCTGTTTTCTGAGTAACATTAAGAATATCTCTATAGATTGTTGCAACACCGCCGCCACGACCAATCAGACGGGGCTCATGCTTATAACCGTATCTGGTGGAGTGGACTCATTAAGACCGAAATAATCATTTGGTTTAAGCCAGGTTTCAGTAAGGCAGAGTACATCGAAGCTATTATCAGTGACCATTTCATTTACAATAACCGCCTTAGGTGTAAGCGATCTAATGTTTAGAAGACCTAGCTTTAGAAATTGTTTTTGTTCACTAATAGCGAGATTTTCTGGTTTAATCACAATTAGATTTTTCTTAGATCCTGCAGTAGATTTATTGTTTGGCCTCACTAAACGAGGAATAGACACAGTTTCTATATAGTGTTCTACACTGGTACTTATATCAATTAATTTGGGACAGCAAAGAATGTGATTTGGACTTTGACTTACTAGTCATATGGTGTGTAACGTCTTGGAGATGTTGTCCGACAGAACAGCCGCTCCGACTCTGCTGGGGTGCAGGCCATCAGCACGGTAGAGCCTAGGTCGCTCCCAAAACAGATTCCAATTATTTACAAAGAGCAGTCTCTGTTCATTACACCATGACATCAACCATTCATTTAGTGCAAACAATCTACTGAACCTTTCTTGTCCTTGTCGGTACGTGGGAAGCGGTCCAGACACGACGATCTTTGCTTCAGGCGATGTTCTGCGTACCGTCTCGATCAGGCTCCTGTAGTCCCTCTTCAGAACCTCCGTCAGCCGCAGCCTGATGTCGTTCACCCCCGCGTGCAGCACGACAGCTCCGACGCGCTCGTCACCGTTCAGGATCTCGGGGACCTGCGCAGCGACATCGAGAACACGAGCACCAGGAAAGCAGTGAGTGCGCACCATACCTTTACCTGAGGTAGCGCGGACATGCCGGACCATGGAAGTGCCGATGATCACAGCGTCGTCGCGTTCCGTCTCGCGAAGAGGGGAGAAGCGGTTCCGGGTGGAGATCTCGAAGACCGGGAGGGGCGGAGAGGTCCTTGCTCTGGTCCTGGCTCGTGTCTTCCGCTGTGGCATCATCCAGGGTCCATGGTGCTGTGTCGGTGTCGGGGTAAACGAAACCAGGGGTGCTCGGGTCCTGTGCAGAGAAATACACGGAGTAGAGGAGGCCGGAGTCGAAAAGTTACTAACCACTGACCTGTGAGCATCGGCGCGTGATGCTTCAAGCGCTGATCGTCGGTCTCGCAGCTCGGCCTGCCTCCCCAGCAGATCACGGATCTGCTTCTCCACGGACTCCAGCTCCAACCGCACCGAATGCAGCTCAAACGTGTCCTCACCTGCACTCAGAGGTAGACACACATCCGATGTATTCGCCATTATGACAGATGAACAATAAATTAGCAGTGATGCTACCAATATCACTACTAATTTAGGACTGAAATCGTGGATAGAACCGTATCCTTCCAGTGATTCGAGTGTAAATAAGACGGTCGATAGGCGAGACCACGCGTGCAAATGCTAGCAAAAGAGATAGTAACGGAAGTTCGGAAAGTTGGATATAACCAGCGATATCAAAGCAATCCGATTGTTTTTTATAGAGAGTAACGTTAGTATCGGAGATATGTTCACACGCTCACAAACTAACAGTTAAGCGATTCGAAAAAAAACTCCAAACACAACCAAAGCGGTTCGAACACAGACACAAACTTCAAACACAAACAAGCGATTCGAAGCACAAGCACAAACACAAACTTCAAACACAAACAAGCGATTCGAAGCACAAGCACAAACACAAACTTCAACACAAACAGAGCGATTTCAGTGATTCGAGTGTAAATAAGACGGTCGATAAGCGAGGCCACGCGTGCAATGCTAGCGGGCTATCGTTAGAGATAGTAACGGAAGTTCGGAAAGTTGGATATAACTGGCGATATCAAAGCAATCCAATTGTTTTTTATAGAGAGTAGTATCGGAGATATGTTCACACGCTCACAAACTAACGTTAACAGTTAAGCGATTCGAAACACAAACTCCAAACACAGCCAAAGCGGTTCGACCACAGACACAAACTTCAAACACAACAAGCGATTCGAAGCACAAGCACAAACACAAACTTCAAACACAACAAGCGATTCGAAGCACAAACACAAACTCCAACACAAACAGAGCGATTTCAGTCGATTCGAGTGTAAATAAGACGGTCGATAGGCGAGGCCACGCGAGCAATGCTAGCGGGCTATCGTTAGAGATAGTAACGGAAGTTCGGAAAGTTGGATATAACTAGCGATATCAAAGCAATCCGATTGTTTTTTATAGAGAGTAGTATCGGAGATATGTTCACACGCTGGAAAAATAGAAAATGCTCGTTTCTAAATGAGTGCAAAGAATAAAAATCAACGATTTATGAATCAAGTCGACGGAGCTTCAAACACAAACACAGCGCTCACTCGCGACGCATGCGCGAGAGTGTGCTCAATTATCTTCATTAGTTAACGTCAATTTGACAAAAGATAAAAAGTTGTGATAACAAATCATGAAAATATTTTTTTTACAGTGTATTACAGTATGAATTACAGTACAATACATTTTAAAGCAAAAATCAATGCATATGCATGCACATTTAATGTCATTCAGTCATATTTGCTTTAACGGAACTTGGAACCAAATATTACCAATGAATCCCAAAATCCAGCATTTCCTCATCAACGAATGAAAAATTTGTGAATCAAAGAGAACATTTGATCAAGGTAAGTTAATATTTTACATGACATATCCCAACATGCCACAGACATTAATTTCTCAAATGTTGCCATTCCTCCTTTCATGAAGCACATCTCTTTGGGGGTACCTCCAAGGAGGAATTAGACAAATCGAAAAATCAGTCTTACTTTTACATTGCTCATGTGATGTTGATGTTTTTTCTATTAGCTTTAGATTTCACCCCAGAGGCTAATTTTTCACATTGTCATATTTTTGACAGTTGTTATTCTTTTATGTACAAACAGAACACCCAAACCCCATTGTTTATGTTTATAATGAAACGGCTGCCCTTGCAGGATGCCTGCGCATGGACACTTTATCAGTGCTTTGCATGCTGATGGGAACCAGCACTGCTTCTGTAATCAGGACAGACATCTGGCTAAAGCATTCAGCCAATCTCTCGAGAAACATGTGGAGATAACTGTCCTAACTGATGAAAACTTGCATATGAAAATGTTTGGTCAAGCTGATTGTTGATTCTTGTGCCTAGATGCAAACTGATTGACAATACATTTTTTATGCAGCTTTAATCCATCAAAGGCTCAGACATGGAATAATGCATAAAAGCTGTACTAAAATATACTTTGTTTGCACAGAATTTGGAGGTAACAATGTAACATATCCATATATTTATCATTACAACTCTCAAAAATAATGGTGCGGTACCCTTAGAAGGTATAAATATGTGCCATTTTGGTACTGATATGCCCCCTTTTGTGATAAATAATGTGCAAAGCTGTACCTTCTGAAAGGTATCGCAGTGACAGTATTGTACCATGTTTTTGTGATTTTATAGGCTCAGTGTACATATTTGTCAGCACAATGAAGATAATACAAGTGGATAAAGTTGAATTATTTATATTAAAATGTTTTAGTAGGCTCATTAAGAACAAAAGGGGTTCCAATAAGATAACTTAACTAATTTATGGATTATAATTGAAAATAAATGATTAAATCTTATTTTGGCACAAGAATCTTGTAACATTTTAAAGTACCGTTTTAAAAGTATTTTTAAAGAAATTTTTGTAGCTCTATTGCATCTTGTTCTACACATCGCTCACGCAGTGTCCTGACCCAGATGATACTCATGAAATCCATCACTAATGCTTCTACAAAAAAAAGCATCATATTAGGTTGCATTTGATTGATTTATCTCTCATTTTATAAAATGTATATCATTGCCAGTTTCATCATCATATTCTAGAAAAGTTGTTGGAGGGCTACTCAACAAACATGCAAATTCTATTGTAACTATCAGAGAGTACAGCTGATCTCAAATAACCAGTTAGTAAAAATACATACAATGACAGTAAAAACATGCATTTGGTGTGTAATAAATAATTTATCTCACGCTCTCAGTTTTTTTATTTAAATCTCTTCTGTTAGCAAGTGGGTTTTTCAGGATCACATGCTCCAATACGTTTACTCGGATACATTTCACCAGACCCCTTCCTTACTGGATTTCAAACCACAGAAAATGGTAAAGATGGATATGTGTTTTGTTGATATAGTGTTGTTCAATTTTCGATCAAATCGTTTCTTTGAATCGTTTCTTTTAATGAACTGGTCAATGGATTCACAAAATAGTCTGAACGAGTCACGAATCTGACTCAAAAGAGAAGTGCCTCAGATGGGTTTCCAAAGGAAAATCGAAAGGAAAGAAACTGACAATGTATGCTGAAAATGGGGTTCTGGCTAAAAATAGCAAAATGCTGATTAGGTTAGATTTGTAAATGTGATAGAAGTCACCCTCAATTGGGAAGAATGGTTTATATTTGTGAAAACAACATCTGCTGAATATTTCCATTGTTCCAAGAGGCCATCTGGTTAATATAATGTTCGTGCAAGCTGTGAATCCATAATGCAGTCATAAAAACGTCAAACAATTTTGCCCCGAGTAAATAAACTCCACAGGTTACATTCAAAGATATATGGTATGTGATCTAAACATTTTTGAGATATTTTATTGTAAAAAATTAGGTAAAAACAGTATTTACTCAACAGTATAAAAATAGTATAAAACATGCAGCCAAATATAATGTAGATATGAATTATATGATATATAAATACATTATATATACAGTATATATATTTTCTCTTCATTGAAAGGCCAAGGGGTCATGCATTATCCAGAGCACTTCAGCGGTGAGCGACTGTACATTCAGTCTGACGTAACAGTATCAAACAGTTCTTTTAAGACCCCAGGAGGAACTGACTAACTAAAAAATGATATTTCTCCATGTGTCTGTCTTGTCTGTTATGGTTACCATGATGATGACTTCATGTGGAGGACGAAACAAAAGAAACAAATTGTGCTGTTGAGCTTCTTCTTTCTTTCTTTCTTTCTTTCTTTCTTTCTTTCTTTCTTTCTCTTCTTCTTTCTTTCTTTCTTCTTCTTTCTTTCTTTCTTCTTCTTTCTTTCTTTCTTTCTTTCTTCAATGCAGTTTTGTATTGTTTTTCACAATATTTCCTGAACCCTTGCGGGCTCTGTATAGTTCTGATAATATATGCAGACAGACATTACATTGTCTTTTAATTCAGTGTATTAATTAATTGGTTTAAGTACATCCCAAATATATAACAAAAGGTCATGAATCTCTCTCAGTGACAGTGAAATGTAGCAGATACAGTAATAAGATGACCAGGTTCTGTGATGACGTCGGTAGGGCTTGGGCTCGCAGGGTGTTGGAGCCTCCAGCTCAAATACACCAGCAAATATCCATTCTGTTGATATTTGCTGTCCATTCTGATTTTCTTTTTATGGTCAGTTGTTCTGTAAATCGGTGGCTGGTTTATTCATGCACTCGATGAAGGAAATGATTAGAAATACACAATACAATAGCAATCTCAGGAGAATAATAAGCACGTTAAACACCAACACTAACGGACAAATGTCTAAACTGAATAGGATACAGCTGATGATAACCACAGGAACAAATGCATAACCAAAACTAAACAAAGCAGGAAATAGAACAGAATATCAAAATAAGAGTCCATAAATGTGACGCTTAGCTCTGATAGTGCCATTATTATCTTTAGTAGTGTTTATGTATGTATTTAATTTGCCACTATACTGTTTTTTTATGTTTGTTTGTATCTTGTGTAGACAGTGTCAGTGATTATAATTGGTTATTATTTGCTTTTGACCCACTGTGATGCTTACATCCAGTGTAGGTAAATGTCAGCTGTTAAAGGGTTAGTTCACCCAAAAATGAAAATAATGTCATTAATTACTCACCCTCATGTCGTTCCAAGCCCGTAAGACCTCCGTTCATCTTCGGAACACAGTTTAAGATATTTTAGATTTAGTCCGAGAGCTTTCTGTCCCTCCATTGAAAATGTATGAACGGTATACTGTCCATGTCCATAAAGGTAATAAAAACATCATCAAAGTAGTCCATGTGACATCAGTGGGTTAGTTAGAAATTTTTGAAGCATCGAAAAAACATTTTTGTCCAAAAACTCCGCAGTGACGCTGCTGACGTGTTATCTGGTGCGCCCGAGCTTCGTTTACAGTCTGAGGGAGACGCACGATGTAAACAGAACAATCTTCGCAAACATGTCTAAGGATTTCGACACAGAGGAAGACTTGCATTTTTTTGCCCATCCATATTTATTTGAACCCGAATACTACACAGACGAGATAACACGTCAGCAGCGTCACTGCGGAGTCGTGAACGCAGATTGACAACAGACCCGGAAGAGAATACAATGCTGAATAAAGTCGTAGTTTTTGTTATTTTTGGACAAAAATGTATTTTCGATGCTTCAAAAATTTCTAACTAACCCACTGATGTCACATGGACTACTTTGATGATGTTTTTATTACCTTTCTGGACATGGACAGTATAACGTTCATACATTTTCAATGGAGGGACAGAAAGCTCTCGGACTAAATCTAAAATATCTTAAACTGTGTTCCGAAGATGGGGAGGTCTTACGGGCTTGGAACGACATGACATAATTTTCATTTTTGGGTGAACTAACCCTTTAAACGACTGAACGCCAGTGGCATGTGCAAATGTATTTGCCATGTGACGTAACAAATCCCACAATATCCAAATGAGCCTTTTTTGGAGTTTGATAAAAGAAATGCTTTGTTCATAATGAGAAGGACGTTTTTATCTATGAAACTTTCAGAATGTTTTAATGGTACAAATACCTCTTATATGTTGATTTCTCATGTCATGATCCCTTTAAGTGTCACTGGGATGGAAGTTGCTGTGGCGTGTGTATGTAGTGCAGTGCCTCAGTGCCTCAGTCTCTGCTGTTCAGTAAAGAGCACTGCCTCTTGTCCTGGTAGGAAAGACAAGTGATTTCATGAATTAAAAAATGTATTGTTGTTTTAAAGAATAAAAATAATAAAAGCACGGTGGGGCGTCAGGTGAAAAATTTCCAATGCAGTGAAAAGCAAACGCAAAACATAGAAATGCGAACACTGGAGGACTAATACAGAGACCATGTTGTAATATTGTTGGGGATTTTATATTTGAATTATCTGTGTGAGTGTATTTTTGTGTGACTTAGCACATATTCTGCTTTGAGTCCTATCCATGCACATTGCTAAACCCAATAATTACACACATTTTGTTTTCTTTCCTTACAAAAGAAAAAAAAAAGTTTAATGTCAGGGCTGTGCAACACAGCTTCTTTTGCAATGACAAAATTATCGTTTTATATCTGTATTAGCTAGTGTCAGGAATGGGACTTAAACCGTAAGTATGTAAAAACTGAATGAACAGCTGTAACTTTATTTTTATTACAATAAAATACATTTTTGTTTTTACTTTTATATCACTTTCTACAGGTTACATCAGATGACTTGGCATGAATGGAGTGAATGATCCACTCAGCCAATGTGTTCACAACCTAAACAAGTAGGCTAAATTGTATTGCTTGTATTGCTTGTGCAAATCTACTACACGAAAGCTTAAAAAAAAACCCTGACATTTCAAAAAGAAGAAAAAAAACCACACATACTGTATGATGTAGCATTAGCTTACTCATTAGCATTAGCTTACATATTAGTTTACTCTGCCCAATATAATTTGGTTTTGTTCAAAAAGATCAAGAATTAGAGGAACACTAGATTTAATGGCTTGTCATGTTGCCATAGAGATGAAACAGTATGTTTCTGCATAATTAAGTGTCAGCATCTTGCAGTCTTTCTGACTACACAAGCATGTCTGTATTGATCAGTGGTAGGTCATGCATTTAGACTAAAGCTTTACTAGAGGGTCTGACTACATTACAGCAAAATGAGGAGAATTAAAGACTGAGACAAAACCACTGCAGTGTTTGTTTACAGCTGCGCACACGACGCACCAAATCAGGTCTGACTTTATCTGTGCAGAATCAAATTCATCAGGATTCATTAGATCTTCCACACTGCACAAACTAACACACATTAGATCACTCAAAGGTTACATGTCTTAGACATACAAAATGTCAGAGTCTTATAGAAGAGCTGGTATTAATGTTTTGTTTTTAGTCTAGTGGTGCCGAAAACCTTTTTCAGTAATCCATGACATACTGGTAACACCATTATTTAGCATTTGTAGCAGTAATTTAACCTGTATTAGCTGAATAAATCAATGCATAAAATGCATAAAAAGTAAATATTGTTTAATATTAATAATACAACCCAATACACTTTTAATGAAAATGTAAACATGCAGGTCTGTTTGCATGGTTAAGGGATAGAACTTTGCTCATACTACAAACAGTAGAAGTCACTTTGGTTACACTTTTAGTGTCCAATTCTTAATGAGTAGCTTATTAGCATGCAAATTTCTATGATAATGGCTGTTTATGAGTATTTATAAAGCACATATTAATGCCTTATTCTGCATGACCATATACTACATCCTTTAATCTACCCAATCCCTACACTTAACAACTATCTTACTAACTATAAATAAGCAGTAACTAGGAGTTTATTAAGGCAAAAGGCAAAGTTAATAGTAGGGTTAATATAGTGAGAATTGGACCCTACACTAAAGTGTGACCGTAATTTTAAATAGGCCTACTGGTAATAAAAAAGTAATTTAAATAATAAAAAGTCACAAAAAGATATTGAATAGCCTTAAAAAAAACAGGTTGATGGTTTGAGAGTTAGATAAGTGTGTGTGTGTGTGTGTGTGTGTGTGTGTGTGTGTGTGCGTGTGTGCGTGTGTGTGTGTGTGTGTGTGTGTGTGTGTGCGTGCGTGTGTGTGTGTGTGTGCTTGTGTGTGCATGTGTGTGTGAGAGAGAGAGTAGACTACTGAATGTCTCATTAATGTGTAACAACAGAGCCCAGCTGGTGGAGATACTGTGCAGGTAAATCTCACTCTTCAGCACACTACAGCTGATTCTAGAGGCTGTGGTCTTTAGTGCTCTTGTTAGCGTGCCTGACTCACATGCCGGCTTTTAGAGGTTCAAGCTGGGCCAAGTGGAACCGATTTTATGTACAGTAGTTCGTTTTTGTGCATTTAACATCTTAACTCTTTCCCTGCCATTGACGCAAATTTCCGTCATTTGTGAGACAGCGCTTCCACGTGTTTCTGTGTTTTCACTGTTATACAGTAGGGGACACATCTTCTGAGAGAGTAGAATCTCCTGATCAAAACACAGGTGAAGAAGAGCAGAAACAAGGGATAGCATACTGTATGTAAAGCAGATGCATATGTAAAATGAATCGATCATCAACATTCAACAGCATATAAATCCAAAACTGCCTAATGTTACAGAATGAAATGTTGACCCGAGACTACAGGGACTTTGAAGCTTTCGAGGTGTTGATGGACTCAATCTACTCATCGTTCTGAATCCGATCCAGATGCAGTCTTAGCTTAAAAAACTTACCCACATTCAAGTATTGATAAAAAAAAGGAATGCATGAAGTGTTTATTTATTTATTTTTAAGCATGGGATCTGTTCTATCTTTTGATATATTTAATATTCAGATATTCATAAAACAAAATATTCTGGGGGCTATGCAACTTTTGTGAAAATGATAAAAAAAGCTGGCAGTGGCTGGCAACTTTTTTCAAAAATGCTGGCGGGGAAAGAGTTAAAAGACTTTGTTGTGGCAGTCACAAATCTCACTACAAGATGTATAAAGCAACTATTGCAACCCCTTTTAAGAAAATTAACATATATTTATCTCTCATTCTCTCTCTCTCTCTCTCTCTCTCTCTCTCTCTCTCTCTCTCTCTCTCTCTCTCTCTCTCTTTCTCTCTTTTTTTTTTTTTACTTACTGTTTCCACAATTTTTTTTTTATAAGGACATGGTTTTAATATGTCTCCTTTCTTGCTTTAGCTGTAAGATGATAGTGTTTTTGAGGACTGGTACAGCTGAGATAGTGCGATGTGAATGATTAGGTAATTAGCTGAGATAATGGAGTCTCACTGTGATCATCTTAACAGAAGAATGAAGCATTATACTGTGAAGAGAAGCCAGAAAGAACCATCAGTGCAATAACTCAGGCTGTCTGGTCAGAGCAACCTGTTCTCTTTTTGACAGGTATCCAGAATCATAATAATTACCTGTGGAGCTGTGAACTCCATAAGTAACATGTAAATGGAACTTAAAGGGTTCACGATGTGTCTCTAAATGAAGGATTGCAAGTTTCACTGAGTAAGAGCCTGTCAGAGCAGAAGGTTTTGGAATTCAATAAACATAGTGTGTTCAAAAGGGATAATAGTTCTGTCTTTCATGGATAACCTTTAATGGAAGAGAGTCTACATGCAGTGTTTGCTGAAAAATAGAGACTGCAAGAGAAAGGGACACCTTTGTGCGCAAGTGAACGCTGATCTATTTCTTTCTTTCTTTTTTTTTGGGGGGGGGGGGGGGGGGGGGGGGGGGGGGAGGGGAGGGGGGGGACTGAGACTTGATTAATAAAATGTCACCCAGGAATAAAGTGAGCTGGTGAGGTGGAACTATCTGCTTACTGCAGTTACATGACAGCAGGTTCCAGAACTAAATAAAAACTATTTTGCCACTCCTGCAAAGGCAAAGAAAAAGAAAATGGCAACTGTAATTTTGTATTTTCTTTTATCAAAATCAATTTTAGTCTCTATAATAATTTGATTATTTAGCTGTTTTCCTGATATATTTGTGACAAACACCAAATAGTCAGTAATTTCAAACACAATTCTTCATCTCTCAGTGAAAGCAGCGTGAATATTTTTATTTTTATTCAAACTGAGTTAAGTGTTCCTGGACATGTTTTTCCTCTCACATAATAAACTTGTTTGAACTCAAAGCAATTTTATATCCTTTATTTTGTGACTCTCTTTATATTAAACTGTCTTTAACTACTCTGTAATACAAATAAATTCCTTCATGTAATTGACCGTTCGCAAAAGCCACGCCCCTTAGTTATTGTTACTACGCCCGTCAAACAATTGAGAACCATAGCCATGGCTGGGTTGAGATCCATACATTAAGTGATGGTTTAGGAGTAATGCAGCAGACATATCCTCCAAGGCACGACAGAAAGTATAGACAGAATAGCGCATGGGAGCACATGCACAAAACAGTTTTGTAAAATTATATATCAATCATTTTTATTTGATCATATATCATTTTACAAAACTGTTTTGCGCATGTGCTCCCAGTGCGCGCTTATTTCAGTCACAACACTGCAATCAGAGGACGCGCTGAAACCATCAACTCTCGATGCGGTTCTCTTCATTCATAACTCGTAGCCTACTGAGAAGGATATATGTGTGTAAATAGTTGTGCAACTGCGCAAACTTTGTTTTGAAGTTTAATGTTTGAGTTCCAGAGGAATTGTGACTGTGTACCTGTTTAAACCACATCTAAGTTCGTAATTAGTAAGTCCGTGCTTTTCCTTTTTTTCTTCTCTTGTTTGCTGACTGATGAGAGGGCCGCAGTGCCGTAGTGAAACGGTGTTTGTAGCCTATTTTTTAATAATAGTTGCAAGCAATCATAAAATACAGCAAGTTTTAAGCCCGTGCAGACCTCACTGCCATAGGCGCATCGCTTCACTATCTTGCTGAAATTGGAATGTTTGACGGAGGTCCTTCTCCTTAGTTACAGTTGCTGAGCTAGGATTGGACGAGAACCGTTCGAGGGCGGGGTTTTGCGAACGGTCAATTACAGCTGTGATTCATTTTTGTAATTACAATGTTGACTCTTGAACCCAATGGTTCTCTCAACTGGTTTGGTCATGGGACCCACATTTTCCCATGGCCATTAAGCCATGATCCAAATGGTTAGTAATTTTAACCAGCAAATGTATTTCTAAAAAAATTATTGACACACACCCAAGTACCATCCCATTTTACTTAACACACACTGGTGATAGGAATATCACTAACTGTCATGATGTTAGTTTAGTTTTTTATTTTGGTCAAGGTCAAGGTCACTTTTATTTACAGTATAATCAGCACCTAAAACAGCATTTCTGCTGACCAAGGTAATTCACAAAAACACAATACAAAATGACAGTCACACAAAAATACAGAGTATAAAGATGTAAATTAGCAACTTAAACCATTTTAAATTCAAGGCTAAGAATTTCACTCACTAAGACAACATATCCAAAAATGATGAATAGGCCTGAGAAAAAAAGATATGTTTTCAGAGATGACTTAAATGCAGATAAAGAAGAAGATAGACTAACAGATTGAGGTAGCGAATTTCACAGCTTATGGTCAAATACGGAGAAGGCTCTGTCACCTTTAGATTTCAAGTGAGACAATGGGACGATTAATAGTTTGTCAGAGGATGATCTGAGAGATCTTTGGGGAGAGTATGGACAAATAAGGTCTGCGATTTAAACTGGAGCAAGGACCATGCAAGGCTTCAAATAACAAGGTTAAATCCTTGTAATCAATTCTGTATTTGACCGGTAGCCAATGTAAACTTAACAAAATAGGGATGATATTGCTCACCCTTCTTCCCTGTTAAGAAGCGAGTTGCAGCATTTTGAACCAGTTGCAAACATAATAAGGAAAACTAGTTAAAGCAACACCAAGGAACTTTTCCTCTGCGGTCTACAGGTTGGAAGCGGAATTGTCCATTACCGCTGTCGTAAATAATTTAGCCTACCACAGCCTACTGTCGGATGCAGGCTCGCTGTTTATCCAGCACCGGCTTTGGAATGAACGATGTCCACAGACAAGGTAGAGTATGATGCATGATTTAATGAAAGTATGATGTATTGCGACATCAGAAACGAAGAAAAACTAAATAATGTTGACGTAAAGAGAGTCAAATTTGTAGTTCCCTTTCGAGGGAACTCGCGATGCGTCGATGACGCTTTGGGAACGCGTACAGCGTGAACGAATCTGAAGCAGCTGTGTCAACTTAGTCCAAAGTAATGAATGAACGAGTGCCACGTGCGGGTGACGTCATGACCAGGATACAAAAGCGCACTCAGTGAGACCGGCACTTCAGCTTTTTTGCCTCAGCAAAACAATCTGTGTCTGGACTGTCTGTCTATTTACTGTTGTCCGTGATTTATATATATATATATTTTGTGGTTACTATGGCGAAACAATTATACAGGCTGTGTGCTTCTCCCTGCCCGCGTTATTTAACGGGTGGGGGACACACACGAGCTGTGTGTAATGTGTTTGGGAGTGGAGGATGCGGTGTTAGCCTTCGAGGGGGCTGACTGCCATCATTGTGAGAAGCTTCCGCTTTGCACGCTCTGCTTCCGTCTGTCACTCTTTGAGGAGAGTGGTCAGGCTCACGATCCTCAGGGTGCAGGACCCACTGTTGCCGAGGCAGCACGGAGAATGCATTCCTGGGGATCGCAAAAGGATCTCTCAGAAGGGTTGGAGATGGGTCAGAGGACCTTATCTCCTTCCTGTCCTGGGAGATCCAGCGCTCTCTCTCCGGTGTCGGAAGCCCGCTCTGCGGCTTCTTCTGCCCCGGGTAGAGAGGCCAATGCTTCAGTGCTCTAGCTCCGAGGAGGTAGATGTACTAAGCATTGGCAGTGGCACAATCACTGGAGAAGGGGACTCGCCATCCTCTTCTCCAGCATATGAGGAGCTGTTGGAAGTGATAACTCGTGCTGTGGATAAATTACATATTGAATGGCCAGCCGAGAAAAGGGGGCGCTCGTCCGAAAAGCAAATTAGACGAGCGCTTCTTACCATCTAATGTTTCACTTCCACCACGAGGTCTTCCATTTTTTCCTGATCTTCACAGTGAGCTGTCTAGATCGTGGGATAAACCGTATTTCTTCTCGGCTCTTTAGTCCTCAAGTGCATATTTATTCGGGGATTAGAGGGCTGAGAGAGCATGGTTACGAGTCGATGCCCCGGGCTGAACAGACGCTCGCGAGTTATCTGTCACCCGGTTCAGCATCGTCTCTGAAGACCTCGGCTTTGCCCACTAAGCCATTAAAAACGAAATCTACATTAGTGGGCAAAGCATATACGGCAGCAGGTCAGGCTGGAGCATGTCTACACACTATGGCACTGCTCCAGGCATATCAGGCTGAGCTGCTGGGGGATTTGGATAAGAGTGAGGGAGTTGGTCCCGAGGATGTTCGAGAACTTCGTCGGGCCACAGATTTATCTCTCAGGGCTACTAAGGAGACCGCCAGAGCAATCGGGCGGTCTATGGCAGCCCTTGTAGCCACTGAGAGGCACCTCTGGCTGAATCTGGCAGATTTAAAGGACAAAGACCGTTCTTTTCTGCTGGATGCTCCTGTCGAGCCTTCTGGTCTCTTCGGCGACTCCGTCAATTCTGTCGTCGATAGATTCCAGGAGGCTAAAAAGCAGTCAGAGGCGTTCAAAAAATTTCTCCCTCGCCGAGTCCTAACCCCCTGGGGCTGCTGTGCGTGAGCAGCCCCAGCCGTCAGGCTCCTCATATAAAGGTCAGCAAAAGGAGAGTGTTGCGTCTCGTGCACCTCCGCAAAAATACTGGAAGCAGACGCAACACTCTCAGTCGAAGCCCTCGAAGCCGAAGCCGGATCTGAGGACCGTTCTTCAGGCTAAGAAGGCTCAGAAGGAAAGGTCCTGACGCCAATGGCGTCAGACCAGTGAGGGCAGCCCCACCCAGGGTGCAGCGGGTCACACCTCAGTATACGGTGTCCGTTCCACCTCGGTGTCCTCAGGGGACCATTCTGCCAACCCCGCCACCCTTGGTGCTTCGGGGCGCAGTGGTTCCCAGCGAATGTCTGGCGCAAGGTCGACCCGACATTGCGTCGGAAATGAACCTTCTGAGGGGGGTTCAAAAACAATCAGTTCGGGTAGTTCCTGCCGGTATGTTTCAGGTCCCCAAGCTGAGTGTCTCAGTTATACCAGAGACCAGCCCCGAGGGGCTGGTTCCCTTAGTAGAATTTCTGTCAGAGTGGAAGATTCTGTCAAATGTTTCTCGATGGGTCCTGCATATAGTAGAGAAAGGATACAGAATCCAGTTTGGTTCTCGTCCTCCTCGCTACAACGGGGTGTTGCTCACGTTAGTGCGTCCCGAGCAGGCTCTGGTGATGGAGCAAGAGGTGAAAGCTCTGTTAGCCAAGAAGGCTATAGAGCAGGTGTTTCCATCCGACAGGGAATCGGGTTTTTACAGCCGCTATTTCATCGTTCCAAAAAAGGATGGGGGGTTGCGTCCCATTTTAGATCTTCGTCTGTTGAATCGTACAGTACAGAAACTCAAATTCAAGATGCTGACACTCAAGCAGATTGTGACTCAAATCAGATCCGAGGACTAGTTTGTTACAATAGATCTGAAAGACGCTTACTTCCATATCTCCATCCTCCCTCAGCACAGGAAGTTCCTGAGGTTTTCTTTTGGGGGCAAAGAATACCAGTATCGGGTACTTCCGTTCGGTCTAGCACTATCACCCCGCACGTTCACGAAGTGCGTAGATGCAGCTCTGGCCCCGCTCAGGCTGCAGGGCATACGTATTCTGAACTACATAGACGACTGGCTGATTCTAGCGGAATCAGAGCAGTTAGCGGTTCGGCACCGAGGTGTTGTTCTCGCTCATATGTGGAAATTGGGGTTGAGGGCTCAACGCCAAGAAGAGTGTGCTGACTCCATTACAGAGGACCACTTTTCTTGGTGTGGTATGGGATTCAGTCACGATGCGGGCCCGTTCTATCTCCCGCTCGTGTAGCTGCTATCCTGATAGCCACAAAAGAGCTAAAGCTAGGCCAGTCACTCACTGTAAAACAGTTCGAGAGACTGTTGGGCCTCATGGCAGCGGCGTCCAATGTGATACACTTTGGCCTGCTGTACATGAGACCTTTGCAGTGGTGGCTCAGGACCAGAGGGTTCTCCCCGAGGGGAAACCCACTTCGGGTAATCAAGATCACGCGGCGGTGTCTCCGCGCCTTGGTTATGTGGAGGAAACATTGGTTCCTGTCCCAGGGTCCGGTGTTGGGAGCTCTTTGTCATCGAGTTGCGATCTCGACAGATGCTTCCCTCACCGGCTGGGGAGCGGTAATGGAAGGCCGCTCAGCTCAGGGTCTGTGGAGGAGTCATCATCTCTCGTGGCACATAAATTGCCTGGATATGATGGCCGTTTTCAATGCGTTGAGGCACTTCCTCCCGGACCTGAGGGCCACCATGTGCTTGTCCGGACAGACAACACATCGGTGGTCTCTTATCTGAATCGCCAGGGAGGTCTACGGTCGCGTCCACTGTGCAAGTTGGCATACCAGATCCTCCTATGATAAATTACGCTCTCTGAGGGCAGTGTATATTCCGGGGGTACAGAATATCGGAGCAGACGTCCTGTCGAGGCAGGAGCTGAGGCCAGGGGATTGGAGACTCCACCCCGAGGCGGTGGAGAAAATATGAGAGTTTTATGGCCAGGCTCAATTGGACCTGTTTGCGTCTCAGCACACGACGCACTGTCCACTTTGGTTCTCCCTTACTCACCCAGCCCCCCATGCTATGGTACAGACGTGGCCGAGGCTACGGCTGTACGCCTTTCCCCCTGTTGATCTGCTCCCAGGAGTTCTGGAGCGAGTCCGCCAATGCGGAGTAAGCCTTTTTCTAGTAGCTCCCGCGCTGGCCGAGTCGAATCTGGTTTGCGGACCTGATTCATCTCCTAGACGGTCCTCCCTTGAGATCCCGATCAGGAGAGACCTCTGTCTCAGGCCGGGGGCACGATATTTCACCCCCGACCAGAGATTTGGAAACTATGGGTTTGGCCTCTGAAGGGGCCCAATTCGTGGAGAGTGGTCTCTCAGCCGAGGTTGTTGAGACCATTCTAAGCTCCAGAGCTCCGCTACAAGGAAGTTGTACACTTTAAAGTAGAGAGTTTTCACTTCTTGGTGTCACCAGCGACAGTGGGATCCGGTTTCCTGTTCAGTAAAACACAGTACTGGAGTTCCTACAGGAGCGCTTTGCGTCAGGTTTATGTCCGTCCACCTTGAAGGTTTATGTGGCGGCTATTGCGGCTATCCACACCCCGGTGGGTGGTACATCTTTGGGTCGAGACCCCCTGATTACTCGTTTCCTTCGTGGCACCCTGAGGCTAAGGCCTGCAACTCGTACTAGGATGCCGGCTTGGGATTTGGCATTGGTTCTAGAAGGGCCTATCTGGGGCTCCGTTTGAGCCCTTAGAGTCGGTCTCAGAAAAATGTCTTACTTTTAAGACTATTTTCCTCCTAGCCATTTCTTCCCTTAAGAGAGTCGGAGATCTTCAGGCCCTTTCGGTATCTCCTACCTGCCTGGAGTTCGCTCCAGGCATGGTTAAGGCATTTTTTATACCCTAAGCAAGGTTATGTCCCTAAGGTACCTACCATCACTCCTAGGCCTATTGTGCTGCAGGCTTTCTGTCCTCCTCCGTTCACTTCATCGGACCAGGAAAGGTTGAACCTCTTGTGTCCAGTGCGAGCATTGGACACTTATGTTCATCGGTCTTCTTCTTGGAGGAAGGCCGACCAGCTGTTTGTTTGTTTCGGATCACCCAAGAAAGGTCTTCCTGCTTCTAAGCAGACAGTTAGTAAGTGGATAGTTGAGGCTATTACTCTTGCTTATGAGTCCTCTGGCCAGCCTTGCCCTTTGGTGGTCAGGGCTCATTCCACTAGAAGTATGGCGGCCTCTAAAGCCTTAATTTCTAGAGTTTCTCTCCAAGACGTTTGTGATGCGGCGGGCTGGTCCTCTCTGCTTACATTCGTCAGATTTTATAACCTGGACCTGGATGCTGCCCCAGGGTCCCATGTTCTTAGTGCTTAGTGTTTTCTGGATGACAGTATTACACTCAGGCATTTGTAACTATGGCGGTTTGGGTATTCTCGTTCCCAAAGCGTCATCGACGCATCGCGAGTTCCCTCGAAAGGGAACGTCTCAGGTTACGTATGTAACCATAGTTCCCTGAGAAAGGGAACGAGAGACGATGCGTCGCCCTGCCATACTTCCTGCATTCCTGGGATTGTCTTGCTTCGGCGAATTTATGCTGAAGTGCCGGTTTCACCGAGTGCGCTTTTGTATCCTGGTCATGACGTCACCCGCACGTGGCGCTCGTTCATTCATTACTTTGGACTAAGTTGACACAGCTGCTTCAGATTCGTTCACGATGTACGCGTTCCCAAAGCGTCATCGACGCATCGTCTCATTTCCTTTCTCAGGGAACTATGGTTACATACGTAACCTGAGACGTTTTCTCATTAGAACTACAGAAACACGACCCGATCTGGCAAACTTACAAAGTGTGGTTATAGCAGACATTGGACCGCAAAGCGGAGGCATAAGTGAAAAACTGGCTATAAAGCCAGAGTTTGTTTGTCGAATTTTCTTTACATGAGTGTGGATATACGCTTGCAGAGGTCCTAAACTAGAGGTCAGGCCGTCTACCAAATGGGGGGAGCCAAATAAAATGACTTCAGTCTTGTTTTCAATTAACTGAAGAAAAGTATCACCCATCAAACTTTTTTATGTAATTTACACAAGTTAACAAATTAGATAAGGACGTAGACCCAGGTTCCCTTTCGTTGTCACTTCGAGCTACGTCAAATGACGATGAAATGGGGTTCACTTAGAAGCCTATCATCTTCGAATAGTAATAAAACGAGCCAATGGCAAGAAAATGCCATGGATCTGCTGAATTTGCATAGCGTAACTCTGCCCCACCTCGTGGATATAAAGGAAGTGTGCCGGCAACATGCAGATATGTTTTTCGCTTTCGGAGCCAAGTGTATTCTTCACTCCACAAGCCATTCTGAGTACAACTCTACTTCTCTTCGAGACGTGCTTCTCTACAGGTGTCCACGTTTGCGAACACAGGCACTTAGCCCGTCTGGGCCTTCGGGTCAACTAGGTGAAGAGCAAACTTTGCCCCGTGCAGAGGATCTCTTTTCTCTGTATGGAGATCGATTCGGTCGCCATGTGGGCGCAGCTTACGAGCTTATGGCATCTGCAGCCGCTGCAACGCCGCTCGGATTGCTTCATATGAGACCGCTTCAGCAGTGGCTTCGCGATCGAGTCCCGAGGTGGACATGGCATCAGGGCATGCTCCGAGTACCAGTTACTCCGACCTGCCGTCAGACCTTCACCCCGTGGACGAACCTCAGCTTTCTTCGGGTCGGAGTGCCCAGGCATGTTGTTGTCTCAATGGATGCCTCCTCCACGGGCTGGGGCGTCACGTGCAATGGGCATGCTGCCGCGGGCTCCTGCGACAGGACCCCACCGCCTGTGGCATGTCAATTGCCTCGAGTTGCTGGCAGTACCGCTTCCATGCGCTGCTCAAGAACCAGCACGTACTACTCCGTTCAGACAATACAGCGACTGTAGCGTACATCAACCGACAAGGTGGTCTACGCTCCCACCGTATGTCGCAACTCGCCCGCCACCTCCTCCTATGGAGTCAGAAGCATCTGAGGTTGCTTTGAGCCATTTATATCCCGGGAGACCTGAACTGTGCAGCCGACGAACTCTCGCGGCTCCAGCCTCTTCCTGGAGAATGTAGACTCCATCCCCAGTCGGTTCAGCTGATTTGGGATCAGTTCGGGGATGCACAGGTAGACCTGTTTGCCTCCCACGACTCATCCCACTGCGCCCAGTTTTACTCCATGACCGAGGGCACGCACTGGCACACAGCTGGCCGCGGGGCCTCCGCAAGTATACATTTCCCCCAGTGAGCCTTCTCACTGGGGGAAATGGAGGATCAGGGAGGATGAGGAGCAGGTCATCCTGGTTGCGCCTCATTCTCATCCGGACCTGGTTCTCCGAACTTGTACTCCTCGGACGTATCGCCTGCGATAATTAATGCGATATGGCTCAGCTTGTCAGTTAACTACGGCTCTGTGTAGTAAATGGCGCTACATCTGAAAGCAGGTGATGGCGATTTACTACTAATCAAAGAACCGGCTTTACCGACGAGATGCGCCTAACAATGTCATGCGATATATCGCCCAGCCCTACTCCCTGGTCAATTCCTCTGAGGAAGGACCAACTTTCTCAGGGACGGGGCACCTTATGGCCTGGGTTCTCCCAAGGTTTTTTTCTCCATTCTGTCACCTGATGGAGTTTTGGTTCCTTGCCGCTGTTGCCTTACCTTCTGGCTTGCTTAGTTGGGGACATTTAATATTCAACAATATTATAGATCTGCCTTAAAGGTGGACGATGATGAAATTGTTTTTTGTATTATTTTCATGTTATCACTGTGAAGCTGCTTTGATACAATCTGTATTGTAAAAAGCGCTATATAAATAAAGGTGACTTGACTTGACTTGACATGGCACCCTCGTCCCGATCTTTGGAACCTCCACGTGTGGCTCCTGGGGTCGTGCTTCCGTCCGTGGGGAAGCACGACCAGGTCATCAGAGGAGGCAGACCCAGCCTTGGCACTGCTCTGTCCAGTACACGCCCTCTGTGGTCTTACGTAGACAGAACACAGTCATATTTCCACTGAGATATGCTTCCCAGTGTACCTTGGTATTCCTGTGTTAAGTAGGAGAACTTTGTCCGTGCTAGTCTCATGACAGGGAGCTCAGACTTACGCAGGGCAGACAGCCGAGGTTGCGTGATTGGACTGGGAACCCCATTTCGTCGTCATTCGACGTAACTCGAAGTGGCAACGAAAGGGAACGTCTCGGTTACGGATGTACGTCTTCCTGCCAATTCTGCTGTATTCGGTGGAACAGCTTGAGTTCAGTCTTGGCTCCTTCAGCAAAGAAACAAACAGTGTTGCGGGGTTATTATTATAACTGGAGTACGAGTGAGGGGTGCAATCTGAGGTTCTGTTTGAATGGTACTCACCTCTTGGCGTGGTGGTCGAATGGGACAGTTGGAAATTAGATGTCCTTCCTCACCACAATACAGACATAGCTGGTTGAGAATTGTGTGAAGCTCTGCATGGGTCAGGTGGAATGAGTCAACTTGCATTCTGCTGCTGGAAGGGCGACAGATGGTGAGGTGGGCGGAGGATGCAGTGCGGGTTGATCCAGTGTACAGGCGGTGAGACGTTGGGAAATCCGAATGGCTCACTGAATCAAACTCTCCAATCCAATGATGTCTTCATAGATGACAATTTTCTGGGGCACGTCGGTGTTCACACCCTGAAGAAAAGGGGTTATCAGATTGTTTTCACTCGAGCTGCTCGTGGCCGCCAGGGTGCGGAAATGGATGAGCATATTCACTGATCAATGATCTGCCCTGTTGAAGACGAAAGAGTTGGTTGTGCACTGTGAATGAAAGCCAAAAACCTCCGTAAAATGGGCAGTGAACACTAGGGGTGGGAAAAAAATCGATATTGCAATATACTGTTGTGCTCTCTGTCGCAATAAATAATCGATACACTAACGCCCAATATCGATATTTTATTACAACACAAAATGATTAATTTACCCGTTGTCAGTGTCACTGTCACTACCCAATATCTACCATTCTGTTTGCGGGGGGCGCTGTTCGAGTAAATAGGGGTAAAGTGGCGCAAACAGCGGCCGGTGAAGAACACAATTAAAGGCGGCCGTACGCGGTGCGAGTTCGGACACTTGGGAGGTCGTGACTGAGATATTGAACACATTACGAGTCAGTTAAACTGATAATCGCGTCAAAGCAGCTGGTACACGGCATGACTGTCCTGCACAAATTTTATCCCGAGCCGGCGGCAATCACGTGAGCATTCGCGCTAAACACAGAGACCGGAGCTTTCAATGTTGCAGGCAATAGCTTCAGATAGAAAAATGACAGAATATGTGTGCAAATGATTTGTTGAAAAGCAGAGAACAGTAGCCATTCCGTTCAACATAAAAAACAAGAGAGAGAGAGAGAGAGAGAGTGTGTATGTGTGTGTGTGACAGTGTATGCGCACGCTGTATGGTTGCTACCACTGAGGTATAGCCCCATATGGATATCGTCAAGGCAGTGAGTTATTATGCAAATGCATATTTCTTTGTACAATGTTGGAAATGTTGGCATTAATAAATGCATAAAATTTCCTTATTTCCTTATCCTTCTTTTTCTTTTCAGTCACATATATCGTGATATATCGTTGATGAAATTTCTTCCAATATTGAATATCGTAAATATCGTAAATATCGCGAATCGTGATATTATCATATCGTGGACCACATATCGCCACAGAATTGAATCGTGAGGTACCTGTATCGTCCCACCCCTAGTGAACACTGTATAAGAGCTGGTACCTGGACCATGAGTATTCCAAATGGATGCCATTGCAATGCAGTGCACAGCCTGAAAGCAGAGAGATCATGTAGGCAATTTTCACTTGGTCAGTGATTAACTGTTGAGGTTGCATCTCAAAATACAATAAGAACTACAGAAGGAACCCACTGCAATCCTCCGCCTCACCAGTATAGGTCGCTGGACGGGCCATGGGACTGGCAGAGGCAATCAACGAGGGAGCGGGTGTTGTGGATGGTAGCCACTGATGAATGGCTTGGACGAGCTCAGCGAATGGATCCGGTTGGTGTTCCTCGCTTGCTTCAGCGGCATTTTGCATATTGTTTTGATCTGGTCTTCTGTTAGCAACAAAAGTAGACAACACAGGTAATTCAAACAAGCAGGTATATTTATTTACAGGTTTGGTGAGATGAAGAACCAGGCGATGATGAATGGTGAGTATGAGACAGTCAGATAGATTGTAGATACTTAGCTGAACGTTGATTGTGCTTTCTTGTTTTGCTGAGAGAGATGATGGCATGAAGCGCTAGGCGAAGGAGACAGATGACTAAAGACTGAAGACGGATGACTGAAGACGATCAAGACGGGTCAGAGGATAGCTGGTGTGTAGCCAGGTGAGTCGAAGCGTAGTAGCAGCAACGAGACCAGACAATGGCAGTGTGGAGAGTGATTGTTAAAGAATGGTGAGATAATGAGCTGGTGTGTTGTGTTCGAATTCAGGTGATTGGGATCGGATGGGTGGAGCTGGGTGATCCGGTATTTAGGGTGGGATGGCTGGTGTGGAGGATCCTGTGACAACAGGAAAGGAACGTTGTTGTACAACGAACAAAATAAGTCATTCTTTTTTTTTTAATGAAAGTACATAATAGTTAAAGACACCTAATATAAAGTCGGCCCCATATTTTGTTATAGGCAAGTAGCTATGCTTTGCATCTGGGTCCTAATCCACCTGTTTATTTTGCTGGCTGATTATACATTATCCCTTACATAAAATTATAAAAGAAAAATATATGGTAACATCTACTCCCTCTGTACAGTGTTTTCTTTGATAAGTTATAGTCGACTGAACAGCCCAAAACCACATGATAATGTCTTTGTACTATCGCAGAGACTTCGGCAGGATCTTTTGGTGTGATTGAGAGTAAGGCTAATTTTAGCAGCCAAGCGATGAGTAGACCAGCTCCTTTCAATCTGCTCTCTGACACATCAACATTAAGAATGCACAGGACCTTACAGTTATGCATTTCAACTGTCCTGAAGGAACTAGGTTGCTAAACATGCTTGATTACATGAACATGATTAAGAAGTTTTGGGATGAAGTTTAGCGCCATTGTTCTTTCAGAAGGGTGTTGTAATATCTCAGTTTATTTTGGGGTGGTGAATGTAAAATTAAGTATATTTGTGTTAGATATTTAAAAAAATAGAAGTTTTAACACATTTGTGGTTTAAAAAATGTAAATGTAATTTGAAATACAAAATATAAATATTAGCAACATTTCGATCAGTGAAAGAGATGTGGACCTTTTAACCGCTGCTGCTGTAGGTGCAAATACAGGTTACTTTTTTTGGCTCTGTAAAAGCAGTGAGTAATTCAGTCAAATTCAAAAACAAATTCAGCACTGGGACAGACAACTCAAAACATCTAGCAGTCACTCAGACAGCTATCAGACTGTGCAAAAATATATATTCTTAGTACATAAAACCTAAGCAACATTAATGATACCTGTAATAATGATAAATGTCAGAGGCCAAATCCTGACTGTCGACGAGAGGAGGAGCGGGGGATGGTGGAGGGCAATTAGCCTCTGAGCAACACTGAAATAAGCTTAAGGATAACTGCAAAGGTGACTTAAATAGGAGTGCTGTGATAATATTCATATAGGTATGCCTGAGTGTCAGCCGATGCGAGCCTTACTAACGTGACCTGCCAGAAATGGAAGCTTTAGCGTAAGTTCTGCTGGGAAGACTCAATTGTTGCGTCATTGATTATCTTCTCATCTATCCAATCACGTTTTAATACTAGAAGTATAAAAGACCCGTACTTACACTTGTCTGAGTTCGCAGATGCTGACGCTTCACTCACCTCCATCCACCCCTCCACCACCAAGATGATTTCTTCCCTCCAGCAAGAGATGGGTTCCTTTGTCCATCCTTCCTATCACCATAGGATTTCCCCTTCAACCTCCCCACCACCACCAGGATGGTCCCTTCCAATACCGCATTGGGGGTCGGCTGCGCCCCCGCCATCTTCAGGCGGGAAATGCTGAATCCGTACCCTCGGATTGCGAGTTACGGACGGGGCCTACACCAAAGAACTTATTGCATGTGGCTTGCTGGGCTGTTAATAAATGTATAATTATCGAGTATCTATTCTCCCGAGTCTTTCTGGTAGAACTGATGTTATACTCTTGATTGTTTGTTTATTGAGACAGCATTATTTTTAATGTAAAAGATTACCACAACATTTCTTCAAATAATTTAAGATCAAATAATTTATTTAACAATGAAGTACTTGTACTTACTTTCTACATAGTGGTTAGCTGTCTGAATCTGATCTGCAATTTCTGATATGAGCCAGGGTTATTGTAGGTAAATAAAACTAAAACCATTAAAAAAAGTAAATAAAATAAAATAAATTAAAACACAAAGTAATGTAAACGTATTTTATTTCAGATAGTTGCCAGGGCAACCTTTCTCATTTTCATTTCATTTATCTGGATGTACTAAAATAACTAAAACTAAAACTGGGTTACACTTTATTTTGATGGTCCCCTATAAACATTGTTAATGTCAGAACATTGTACCTACATGTCAACTAACTCTTATTAGAGTATTAGTTGAGTATTAGTAGACTGTTAGGATTAGGATTTGGGATTAGGATTAGGTTTGTAGAATAAGTTGACATGTACTTGCAAAGTTACTTCAAGTCAGTAGAATGTCTGTTGGGGGAGCATCAAAATAAAGTGTTAGCAGAAATTACGCATACAGTCTACTAATAATCTAATGAAAGATAGTTGATGCTACATCCATTCCTCACTCATCACAGCCATTATATGAGGGAACCATCTGCTGAATTTTGAACATCTGTCCTATTTGTTCCTTGTTACCCTGAGTACCCTCTGTATTTAAGGACCTGGGGCCGGTTGCACCAGCTGTGTGTAAGTTACAACTTAGCCTAGTTTTGACGTAAATGGGCACTAAGTTACAACTTGCGCACTACTAAATATTTTTGCGTTGCACAATTAAACTTAGTTTAAACGTAATTCTACGTTCCAACTAAATATTTACGGCAGACTCTGATCAGGAGTAGCGGTTGGACTAAAATAGCAGACAGACTGAACTGCATCAATAAGCTCTTTTTTTACATGACAGACTTCAATTCTTTAGACATGATAATGCTGACATTTTTTAAACTGGCTTACATTTTAAAAGAGAGAACATTATGTGAATAGATTACTTTGTTAGCAGCTCATCAACACGCACCCGTCCTACAGCGCGCCGTTGTGTGCATCTGTCTCATCGGTCCGTGTGTCACATAAAATCAGTCATAATCAATGTTATTTCTTATGTTTTATTTTTATCATTACTTATTTATCCTTATTAATTCATTTCAAATACAGTTTCTGAATGTTAGTTACATATAAAAAAAACTTATGTTATTCATGATTAAGAGTTTAATTTAATGGAAACGTATTTTTACCTTTAGTTAAGTGAGGTAAAATAAGTAAAATTAAAATAAGTAAATTAAAATAAGTAAACTTATTTTTACCTTAAGTATTTTTACATTTAGTTAAGTGAGGCGACAAAGTGAGCAAGTACAGAGTTAGTTACGAAATAGCTAGTGGTTACTAAGCCTCTAGTGTGGACTTTACGTTCCAATTTAAAAAAGAACTTACGAACGGATGGTGCAACCCTACCCTGGACTTCCCCTTCACAAAGTCTTGTATCTCGCTAATGCATTTCGGAGCATTATTTCCTCTGCTGTGTTTACAGTGCATGACCTTGCTTCACTTGTGTTTACCCCTTTTCCTTTCGTTTTGCCTGTGGGTTTGTTTGCCTGGTTGGACTGTCCTACTGGTTTGAACCCTCGCCGTGTCTTACGACCCTGTCTTCTTGTTAGCAGAGTAAATACTCTGTGCATGGATACCGCTGTGCTTCCTGATTCTTCCTTGTTACAGAAAACTTCACCATCAACCGATCCAGCTCAGTCTTCTGAGCAACGTCAAAGTGGATACTCTCTCTTATATTCATACGGACAGCAATCACTCTGAAACTATCACCACCATCCTGCACTCATCACTGGCAGTGGCTCCGGTCTGATGGAATACATGCAGGAGTTAACACATGCACAATTAACAGAACCCACTGCTGGTCTTCATCCCTTGCCCATAGCTCACCGGCCATGGTTCCACCTCAGTGTTGACTTTGTGACTGACCTCCCTCCCTCTCAAGGTAACACCACCATACTAGTACTCATCTGTCGCTTCATTCACGCCGTCAAGCTACCTCCAGCACTGGAAACCGCATAAGTTATCTTCCACTTTATGTTTTGCTTCTTCGGGCTATCTGAAGACATTGTCTCTGTTTGAGGACCCCAGTTAATTTTGTATGTGAACTCCTCAACATCAGCCTCTCCTCTGTGTATCACCCACAGTCCAATGGGCAGGTAAAGCAGCTCAATCAGGAGACTGGCCAGTTCTTACAAACCTACTGTAGTCAAAACCAGCATGACTGGAGTCATTTCTTCCAGTGCCTCCCAAACCTGTCTTGGAGGACCCCCACTACTGCACATTTTGGTTTTCGTCTCACTTATTGGACACACCCAGTTCAAGTATTGCAGTCTATAGGCTACTAATAAGCTGATGAGTTGAATCAAGTGTTTTAGTTGAGGTAGACATACAAAATGGGGAGTGGTGTGGGAGTCCTGCAGGACAGGTTTGAGACACACTGTCCTAGATTACATTCAACTGTTTGTGATGTTACTTTTTTTTTTGAAGTGATGTCAAGACAGGCACTTTGAACTTTAAACTCTATCATAAAAATAATGTTTGAAGTGTGAGATTTATGGTTTAATCACATCACAGGGTAAACATATTAGCATCTGCTTCAGACACAAGAGGGCACGCAGCTAGAGGCAAACATCTCTGATAAATGCCAAATGGAGATCCGCTCGTTCATCTTGTTAGCGTTTGTCTGTCATCCGTGTCTTGCAAGCTGTGTGATGGATGACGTGACAACAACACAACAGGCATCACATTTCCTAATTGATCACCATGGAAGCGTTTACACAGCAGGACAGCTCATGACTCTTTGCTGCAAAACTATGGCAAATCAAGCCTGAAGGAGTGCATTATAATTCACCTTTATAGATCCATTTTATATCCACTGTTTCATTGCCCATTTCTCTGAGTTGTGCACTGGCTGGCAGACAGTTGGGAATGATTGCACTGAAGTGGCACTTCCCCATACCTTGGAAGAATATTCATTTTGCATTCTCTGTTTGAATTGATTCAATCATTTGTTTCTCTCTGCTGGATGTTGCATTGTTACCATCATTGTGTTCTCTAGCATATAACATATTCTGCACAACATCTTTGTAGATGCAATTCATATATCCACAAAATCTTCACAGATCGGCTGAGAGGTTTTTAGTTGTTGATTTTTTCACAGAGCAAATATGTGATCAACAAGATTAACGTTTCTCTCAGCATTGCAAGATGTTTTGGCAACTAAACAGCATGAATGCTGTTACAATAAAAGTCATACGCCTGTTGTGTAAAATAAAAAGATGAACCCACAGATTCTGAAGAAAACGTAAGTGATGCCTGACCGTATAAGACTCCCTGGCACGATGCTAAAGTGTTGTCGGAAGTTGCTAAGGTGTTTTCTGGTTTTGAGTACATTGCTATATGGTTACTATGGTGTTATGGCTGGTTGCTGATGTGATCTCTTTGGTTCTGATTTTAATATTGGTTTTCTTGATGCTTGATTCTTATTAGTAGTTGACGCTAGGGTTGCACAGACTGATCGATTAGTCAACGTTAATGCCCTGCCATGACTCTTTAAGCTTGACGTAGACGAGTCACTGATCATGACCTATACAGGCCGAAACAGGATAAGAAATCTTTGACTAAACTAATGCACTGCTACATTGTAAAGTAAACACAAAGCTCGCACATCAGTGCAGATTGCGCTCACACAAAAACATTCAGGAGCGCAGAAGTGTATTGTCAACACTGTTCTGTGATTTATCAGTAAAAAAGCTTAGAAACTGAAGAGTTCTAGCATATATATCTTAATAACCAAATCCCACAGCTTCACTATTAGTAGAGAGATGCTGCCTGGCAGAATTAATTCACACGCAATCGTTATCTCTCACTAATGCATTCATAAATGTAATCTTCACCGTGCTACTTTATCTGTATCTGATTAAGAACGAGCAGAAATCTGTGAGAAATATAATGACCCAAAGACAAAAGAACTGAATTTAGACTAAAATTAGCTGTTATGTTGGAGCAATAGCCTTGTTGGCAGTTCTGTGTCATTTACCATTGCGGTTGCAAGGCAACCTGCATTAAAGTCTCGGGTCAAGGTTCAGGATTATTTGTTCATTAGTGACGATGACATATATGTCGACTTCAAAAAATCGGAAGACGTTCAACCCAACTTGAGGTTAGGGGAAAACAGCTTTTTCAGTGAATTACAGAAGCCTATTTATTTATTTATTTATTTATTTGGATCCCCATTAGCTTCCACAATGTGGTTGCTAGTCTTCCTGGGGCCCATAAAAGTGCTAAAACGTATGTACAGTTAAAATACACAAACATAACATGCATAAATATAGCAGACATATAACATAACCACATGTATACATTTATCCACATATACACATTCAGACACATACAGCATTTGAAAGAGTCAGTACCTTTAACAGTCACTAATTAACTGGTGTAATACTATTAATTGAAATCTGTTTTAGAGTCTTCTTAAAATTACATATGTTAGATATTTGTCTTTTTCGTAAGTCCAATTTATTCCAAGCAGATGACGATCTAACTAATACTGTTCTTTTCATACAATTGGACCTTGCAGATGGAACCACTAACACACCTGAGCTCACCTGACGCGTAACATGTCCGTGACAATAGCCACTAAAAACCAATTTGTCCACAAAAGATTTTGGATTGTTTTTAAATAGAGCATTGTGCATATAACAGAGAAGACTTATATTAAGTTTGTCCTCCACCTTTATCCAGCCCAAACAGGTATGCATTTTATCCACACTAGAGCGAAAAGAGCAACCAAGGGCTACTCTTGCGGCTCTGTTCTGAACGATTTGTAATTTTTTTTTTTTTTTTTTTTTTTTTTTTGAGTCATGCTAGTGAAATTTACTGGGAAATGGTGTTTGAGCGCACCACTATAACCGGCCCATGGCCTATAGGTATATTAGGAGTGTACAACAAAGCCCATTTTTGGATCTGTATCTGTAACAATGGCAAAATTATTTGCATCCATCTCTGTATTCGGGTAAAATCAAATGTTATTTAAATTAAATGTAATTTTATTTATGTTACTAAGTTGTGATATCTTTCAGCATCACCGCCGCTCATTATACACAGAGTATAATGTTCCTTTAACACATTCTTTTGACTATATGTAATGTTGCACCTACATATCTACTATATCTCATTAGAGTGTAAGTAGAGTATTAGTAGACTGGTAGGGTTAGGGTTAGAATAAGTAGACATGTACTTGCAAAGTTATAGTCATTAGAATGTCTGTTGGAGGACCATCACAATTAAGAGTTATTAAGCCGATATTAATCAGACAGTCTGGCAATACTCTAATGAGATTTGAGTTGCAAGGGACCACCAAGATAAATTGTTACCCATGATTTGACTGATTTGGATGTTACGTAGGAAAGGTGACAGAGCACTGCTTTAAATGAAAGGAATGCAGCATTGTGTTTTCATAATCTTTGGAAGCCATTACAAAAAAAAAAACAGAACTAAAATGGTATTAATTGCTCAGCCCTGGTCATTAAATAATTTTTGAGAGCAAGGAGTGGTGGTTCGAGAGCAACCTGGTGGTTCGGTGGCCCAATGCAATTTGCGTACTTTGCGTACAGGGAGGACCAGCACTGCTTAAATTTTTTTAAAAACACTATGAAAATTTGAAAAAAGGAATTGAATAATAGATGAATAAAAGGTTGGCATTTCCAACCTTGCACAACATTATTTTATGCCAACGCCAGGCTAGCTTGTGTCACATTATTAATGGGTTGACTGAGATCATCGCCAGTGGTGAAACATCGAAGTGTTTTGGAACGTTTCTAAACCATTATGGCGTAATGAAGCCTTGTTTACTGTGAGTCACGTGACTCTGGCAGTTTGATACACGATCCGAACCATTGATTCGGGAAAAAAAATTTGTAAAGGTTTCGAAGATTCATGAAGCAGTGTTTTGAAATTGCCATCACTAGTTTGGATTACTCTGTTTTGGATTTTTTTTTTCTACCTTTGCTCATTGTTTGGATATACTTTGGTTATGTTTGTCAATAAAGACATTCTTACTGCAATTAAATTCTGCTGCCATCATTTCTGAACAAACACTTACAGCTTGCTTGTGGTTCATCTTAATGGAGGGCTCTTGCTAAAGTTAGGCTGGCTAAAATTAAATGTTTTAATAGTGGTTTAATTTCACATTGTCAATAAATCGAGAATTGATGCCATAGGTCAAATTTAAATAACAACTAAAATATCAAATTAAAAGAAAACAATGTCTTGCAAAAATGAAAGCTATCTAGTCAGAGCAGAGTGCATGCGTCTGTCTGCCTAACCCCTTTATGTGCAAAAACAGAGCAGTACGGAGGTGTGGGCCGTAGTCAGCATGCATGTGTGTGGCTTGAGGAAGAGAAATGTGAGCGTGGGAGTTTACTCTATGGGAACGCATCGTACAAGCATCAGGCAATGGTAGGTGCTTTGCCTGTATTCCATTACCATAATTTAAAAGCACAGCCTTGACTACAGCTAGCGCATAACACTTACACAAAGTTGTCCCAGGGACAAACATCTGATGCTTACTAAAGCATGCTCCAATAAAACCCTAATTTAATGAAAAAGGATTAATACATTCAGATTCGTGCTCAGTTGTCATACTATGAGTATACTGAACAATAGTGCACTAATATTCACACAGTCCAAAATGCAGCAGCTCGAGTTCTTATCAGAACCAGGAAGTATGACCCTATAAGCCCTGTTCTGTTAACACTTTATTGGCTCCATCGTAAACATCGTATACATTTGTAAATATTGCTGATTACTTACAAAGCACTAAATGGTTTAGCTCCGCAGTACTTGAGCGAGCTCTTAACGCATTGTAGACCTTCACGTCTATTGCGATCTCAAAATTCCGGCCAGTCCGGCCTAGAATATCAAAATCGACTGCCGGCGGTAAATCCTTTTCCTATTTCGCACCAAAACTTTGGAACAATCTTCCTAACATTGTCCGGGAAGCAGACACACTCTGTCAGTTCACATCTCTTTGGCCTAGCATACACATAACACATTGTATACTTCTATAATTCAATGTTAGGCCGTGTGTCCACCGAAGCGTTTTTTCACGCAGCTGGCGTGTTTTCTCAATTGCCGTGAGTTTTCAATGGGAGCGCCGCGTTTTTCAAACGCCATGAGCGTAAGAGGCACTGAGCGTCTTTTTCATGCTGAAGCGCTGAGCGTTCAGCGTTTTTTACAGGTCGCCGAGAGTAGAAGAATGTTCAACTTTGGGTAAAACGCAGCGCTCATCACTTTTTACCCAACCGTCCAATCACAGTGGAGGAGGGGCGGGACTAAGACCACACCGACCAACGAATATTCTGTATCATAGCAACGAAGCGTCTCAACTGAAAAAAACTGCACTGCCTAAACGCTCTCAAGTGCACAAAGCGCCACGTTTTCAATCAGAGCACCTAGCGTTTTCAACTGGCTAAAAACGCTTTGGTGGACACATGGCCTTAGGCTGCATAGTTTTGGTCAGCCAGAACCCGGGAACACTCACTGATGTACTTGTAACATCATAAGAAGGATGGCATCTACGCTAATATTAGTCTCTCTGTTTATCCGAGGTGTACCGCAGTCCGCCGGATCTAGGCCGTATCCAGATCTGATGAATGACCAGCGCCTGGACACGATGACAACGCAGTCCTGAAGTGTCAACCAGTCCCTTCCCTGTTACTGAAGTCAACGTGATCCCGGCCGTGTCCAGATCAGATTGTGGACCTGCACCTGGACTCATCCATGACGCATCCCTGAAGTGCCAGCCAGCGTTATGACTCCGACCTCCAACCAGATGGAATATTCTGAATGTTCTGATCCAATCTGACTTCTGACCTGTAATGCTCCTGAATCATAATCATACACTGTTCGTTCGTTGGCCAGAGGAGAACTGGCCCCCGACTGAGCCTGGGTTCTCCCAAGGTTTTTTTCTCTGATGGAGTTTTGGTTCCTTGCCACTGTTTGCCTTGGATTTTGGCTTGCTTAGTTGGGGACATTTATAATTCAACAATATTATTGATCTGCCTTACTTAAGGTGGACGATGATGCAATTTTCTTCTAGAAACAAACTTTTCATGTTATCACTGTGAAGCTGCTTTGATACAATCTGTATTGTAAAAAGCGCTATATAAATAAAGGTGACTTGACTTGACAGTCCTCTAGACTTAAAGGTAGGGTGGGAGATTTTAGAGAGACTAGCAATAGCAAGCTAGCTTTGAAAGCATAAGATCCCAGCCTCCAAAGCCACATGAACATACACAGCCAGAGTCAAGTCAGTCAAGTCACCTTTATTTATATATATATCGCTTTTAAAAATACAGATTCTTTCAAAGCAGCTTTACAGTGATAACAAGAAAATAATGCAACAAAGTTTGTTTCTGCTGTACTGCAGATCTAGAAGAAAATAGCGTCATAGTCCAGGTTAAGTCAATTCAGTGATGGTTCATTTTTGTTGTAAAAAAGTCATTAATTTAGTTCAGTTATATATATATATATATATATATATATATATATATATATATATATATATATATTTATTTAAATATATATATATTTATATCTTCACTGTTATTATTTTACAGGAAGTACATATATTAACATATAAAAACTTTGTGAAAAACTTTGCCTACCTTTTACTTTTGTGATCTCAAGTTTTTGCGAGAACTAAAGCTGTGTGTGAGCTCAGCTGTGTAATATATATTACCATATATTACTGTACAACATCTAATAATCCTAGGTTTTCAGTGTGAGAAAGCCATTCATTTTTGTAATAAAATAACACTTTATTATGATTTTTTAAAATTGTTATATATATAATATATATATATATATATATATATATATATATATATATATATATATATATATATATATATATATATGAAAGCAATAAGGCACTGTGTTCTTTGCTATATTTATGAATATTGTCCCACCTGTAAACCATGCAAAGGTTACCCTTCAAACATTCTATTTTTTCTTTCTTATGTTATGCAGTCAATTAAGCCAGAATGACTTTAGACAATATTCAAACTTTTTGCAATATCAGTCTTAGACTGCAATATACATATTTTTTTGTTTGTTTATTTGTTTGTTTTTCACTTAGATGCTATTGTTTTTTTTAGGATCAAAATGTAGAAACCTCCTATTGATAGATCAATATAATATTTGCCATGCACCACAGATGACTGATTCTTACATATTGAATTTCCATTGGTTTTCTATCTTGCATCTAATTGCATGCTGAATTGTAATTTGTTTTGTTTCTCTTTTATGTGTTAACCATTTAATAGACTTTACACAACTGCATCATATGCTCTCGTGGACTGAAAACAAAATACATGCTGTGTGTTAAAATGACAACTTCAATACAGAATTTACAGAACCAAAGCCTAAACATAAACTTATTTACTTTAAAACTTTAACACTATTACTCTATTATACCCACTGCGTTTTCCTTGAGTGATCCCCTGGGCACATTAAACCACATTTGGAGGTAGTTTAAAACCACTTTACGCTTGTAGTGTATTCAAATACAGTATGTCCAAACTCCAAACAATTGTAAAGGACCATCTTTTATTTCCAGTCTTTCACTTTTGTGTGTGTGCTTGTTATTAATGTGCAGTAACACACTAACACAGTAGTATGTAGTTTCACATTTCTTCCCAGAACTTAAAGTTTGTTCAGTACGTTTCACCTGGTGTTTGGAATCAATACGTTTTAATAGAGTCTGTTTCTGATTGAGTGTAGATGTCATTTGCTCTGAGGCTGAGAGAGAATCATATTAATCACAGAGAATGTGTTTTTATTATTTGTCTCCGCTCCTTCTCTCTCTCGTCTACGAACCCACAGGAGACACACGGTTGATTGAAAAGCAGTGCTGGTCTCCAACTGAGAGCCAGTGGAGCATTGAACAGCTTTTCATGGGCTAGAGGCATGATTGGGGTGTACACTAGTGTATACTTCTGTACAACTTGTTTTCTGCAATTAGCGTGCTCTGGAAGAGAATGATAAAGATAAATAAAATGTCTTCCTAACATCCTGTTATTTTGTCTATCTGCAGTCATGTAGGTGGCACTGAAGAACAGCCCTCATTGACATCTAAATGGTCTAAAAGCTTTTGCAAAATGTCACATCAACCTTCCAGTCATTCCTGAATGATGGAAGATAATTGTGATTTTTACCCTCATGAATTCCTTGACGAAAACACTCTGAGGTCAATAATGTTGCATTTAAGAATTGATTCTAGACCACGAGCTTTGCTTTTGCATTTAGAAAGGATATGTCTTTGTGCAAGAAATGTTTTAAAATTGTGCATCACTTAAAACTTGAGGCATTGATTTAGCATTCAATTTTGGAATTCTGATTGCTGATGAACTGTCTGAGTTGGAGTCTTTACGTTGAGGTCTGCTACCCTTACTGGCAGGCACAATGACACTGACTGTGCTTACGACTCTAAATTGTGCTTACGGTCATTCTACTATAGTCGTCTACTACTGGTTAAATGGCAGCTCACCTTTGTGTTTCAATGTGTTTGACACACTACAACTCTTCCATCCCACCTAATGTCGGCATGACGTATACCGATCTTCAAGCTGAGCTGGATGCAAAATCTTGAATAATATAAATATGTCACAGTCCAGTTGAAATAAAAGCGAGGAGATGATCTAAGTCTTTTTTTTGTTTGTTTGTTTTTTTTTTAAGCAAAGGACTCAAGAAGGACTGAAGGACACAAGAACAGAACAGCTGGGGTATAACGTGACAAGAAATGAAAGCTTTAGCGTAAGTTCTGCTGGGAAGACTCAATTGTTGCGTCACTCATTATCTTCTCATCTATCCAATCACGGTTAATACTAGAAGTATAAAAGACCCGTACTTACACTTGTCTGAGTTCGCAGAAGCTGACGCTTCACTCACCCGCGTCTCGATTCCAATCATTACAACACGAAATCATATCGTTGATTTTACCAACTCTGACGGCGCGCGAGTGCGAGACCCGCGTGCAGGAAACCAGTGCGTGCCGCGCGGCGGCTTTTAAATACTAATCTCATGAGAGACGGTCTTCTATCATGGTTTTCAGTTCAAGTTAAAATTTCACTTTCAATGCTTTCAAGTTGGTTCTCACGTTTGCGCTTCCAGCAGCCACGTTAACATGTACTCTCTTATGATCCAAAATTCAAACTTCATTCAGGTAAGTTTAATTTGGCTACTCTGCTGCTTCCTTCACCAGCGGTAGAGTTCATTCGTGACTGTGGCGACGTGGCAGTTTTCTTAAACTGCGGATACAGATTGCAGTCTTCAACGCAACATACTGTAACGCTTTTCAGTAGGGCCGGATAGCTCGCTGAATGGTTGTAGCATGCGTAAGCAAGATTCACATAACTGATATCCCACAGGCAGCGCAGTGTTAATGTATTTCAGCATCGTCGATCCCACGCACACATGGGCAGTTCGCAAATACTTCACGACAACTGCGTTACTGGATAGAAATAAACCAGCAAGAGTAACAAAAATATAACCGGCTTACATGTATGCTACATTCACAGCTCGCGCTTTCATACCGTCTGCCCACTCACCAGAGAGTGCGTTCCACTTAAAGGAGCAGTACCTAATTCAACTCGTTATGCATTCTCTTAATTCATCATTGCTTCGGCATTTACAGAGATGTCCGGCTATTTTTATTTTTACATGTTAATATATGACCACCACATCTATAAAGGAAAAAAAGCTGAGCTTAAGAGAACAGTTGGTCACTATATTGATGCATATGCAGTAGTAAATATGGCTATGTAGGTATGTGTACGTAGTAGGAGTATATTATACAAAGACAGTATATTATACATTTACAAGTGCTGGAAATTCACAAAAAAAAATGTTATACTAATTTTTTAATTCAAATCTTTTAATTCCAAAAATTAAGTTCTACAATAACAGAAATATGGTACAATCGTTGTAACACAAGTTTTCCCTGGTGGCGACTAATCCACTGATAGCATGTGTCTTAGAAACATTTATGTAATTGATACGAATTTACAGAGAAGGCATTCTTAGGATGCTCAGGTCAAGGTCAACGTGCTTAACACCGAATAACTAACAGCTATATGTTAGATTATTTTATTCAAACCGATCACCAGAACAAATCACAGTCAAGAGACTCAAGTGACATTATGTTTGACTCCTCTGCATGATTTAAATGTTAATGTATTTTTTCCCATCCAAGGGACTTACTTGGTTGTCATGGCCAGCATCTCCCGGCCGCGTATAAAACTTAATTCCTACAAGAGCAACTCAAGAGTAATGTCAGGTATATGCTGCGCAGCTGAGAAATTGATTCTACGCTCAAGTCAACAACATAATATCAAGTGTATCAAGGTAGTATCTTATCTGTATACCGTTACCCTACTTCAGGTAAGTATCGTACTAAGATTAACAAGATTAAGAATTAGTGGCATAAAAAAAAAAAAAATAAAAAAAGTTTGTATTGTATATGCTTCTCTGCTCGGTCATCGAAAATTCACTATGTGTATCTCTATTATAAGCAGGGCATCTATCTTGTCTGTTAACGCTGGCCACTCAGTGGCTAATTAAGCGACCCGATTCAGCTAGACGAAGGGCGCATGTCCCAATCTCAGATTTGGGCATTTGGAACAGCAAAGGTCAGACATATTACCAAGCCTACTCAGGCTTCGTTCATCCACGCTTCACAGAATTATCCTATAGCGGGCTGCTAATGTCCTTTGGGTCGAAGTGGTGGTAAAACTTGTATGTGCTAAAAGCTCTGTTGGTCACTAAGGCAGATCTTCTTGTCAGGCGGTCATTCTATTTCTGAACGTTTATCTGGCAATCTGTAGTCTCTAATTTCATGATTAAGGTCGCGCTCATTCCTGGCCACTGCATGCCATTTCTACGCGCTTTCAAGCTTAAGTCTTCAGGCTTCAGACGGCTTCGCCTTCTGCAACCCGGATCCATCACCCCTGCCCTCCTCTAACAGAGATCATGTAAATTAAGTCAATCCAGCTAGACTATATTTCACTGAAGGCGTGGCTCCCAACACCGAAAAAGCTCAGACTCTGCAGTATTTGTTATAATGTTTCGCTTCTCTTTCAGATTCCTCTTATTTCCCATCCTGATCACGGCCGGATGCTCCTTCCTCGTCTACAATTACGAATCTACGTGTGGTAGGTCTCCGGTGTCCCCAGGGTGCGTGCGAGGGGTTCGGCTCGGAAAGCCACACAGATATTTTCGTATAGGATGCCGGAATTGTCATTGAGGGGGAGTGATGCGTATAGTTTTTTGTCTATCCCTCGGATGCAGTCAGGCTACTGCTCCCGGCACAGGGGCGGAGTTTCAACAGCTCGTACTACAGCTTCGCTTACCCCTCACAGACAAATTTCAAAACTTTTAGCTTGTTCAAATCAGACTCAGTCAAAGACGGAGAGACCCAAGAAGTGTAAACATGTAGACCTCACTTCAGGATGGTTAGTTCATGATTATGCACATTATGCGTAGTTATCTTCTAGTCATTGATTAGCTCATTCTGTTTTGATATCTATAAATCATATTCCGAGGACTGGATTCATGTATTTTAGGGTTTGTGATGCCACTAACCCGGGAGGAATCCGCTCAGTCCCTCTCAGCGTTTGTCGTAGTCCTTAAAGCAATCTCGTTAAATTAAAATCTTCCATGGTTGACCTTTTGAGTGTTGTAACTTTGCAGAATGTACTCTAGAATGATTCAAGTTCTGTTATCACATGAAACAATTTCCAAAATTAGCAATACATTCTGTTCCTTCTCATCTATGATTAAATGTCTTAAATTCCCTAAGTTCCAACCTAACGAAGCACCTCTATCTAAAGCCTGGTTCAGGGCTCATTTGGTTGCTGTCCTCAAAAGCTACCGTCTATCCCCTTCTCTCTATACTGGCCATTCCTTCAGAATTGGGGCAGCCACTACAGCAGCTGATCGAGGAGTTTCTACATCAGCCATTAAGATCATGGGAAGATGGTCTTCCTCTGCATTTGAGTCTTATATAAGACCCGATCTCAAGATCATCCTCGAAGCTCAGCAAGCTCTGCAGTAACATTCAGGTAATTTCTATGCAACTACTGGTGGTGGTACCTCGCTCGATCTATCTGTCGATAGTTCAGCCTCGTCTCTGTGGTCTACAAGGCCGTGTGGCCCTGCGTGGCCTCGTCTCAGTGAGGCTCAGCGTGGCCTTGTCTCTGTGCGGCTCAGCCGTGGCCTCGTCTCTATGTGGCTCAGCGCGGCCTCGTCTCAGTGCGGCTCAGCGCGGCCTCGTCTCAGTGTGGCTCAGCGTGGCCTTGTCTCTGTGCGGCTCAGCGTGGTCTCGTCTCAGTGTGGCTCAACGTAGCCCTGTCTCTATGTGGCTCAGCGCGGCCTCGTCTCAGTGTGGCTCTGCGTGGCCTCGTCTCTGTGTGGCTCAGCGTGGCCTCGTCTCTGTATGGCTCAGCGTGGCCTCGTCTCTATGTGGCTCAGCGTGGCCTCGTCTCTATGTGGCTCAGCGTGGCCTCGTCTCTATGTGGCTCAGCGCGGCCTCGTCTCAGTGCGGCTCAGCGCGGCCTCGTCTCAGTGCGGCTCAGCGCGGCCCTCGTCTCAGTGCGGCTCAGACCGGCCTCGTCTCAGTGCGGCTCAGCGTGGCCTCGTCTCTATGTGGCTCAGTGTGGGCCTCGTCTCTATGTGGCTCAGCGTGGCCTCGTCTCTATGTGGCTCGGCGTGGGCCTCGTCTCTATGTGGCTCAGCGTGGCCTCGTCTAAGTGCGGCTCAGCGCGGCCTCGTCTCAGTGTGGCTCAGCGTGGCCTTGTCTCTGTGCGGCTCAGCGTGGTCTCGTCTCAGTGTGGCTCAATGTAGCCCTGTCTCTATGTGGCTCAGCGCGGCCTCGTCTCAGTGTGGCTCTGCGTGGCCTCGTCTCTGTGTGGCTCAGCGTGGGCCTCGTCTCTGTGTGGCTCAGCGTGGCCTCGTCTCTATGTGGCTCAGCGTGGCCTCGTCTCTATGTGGCTCAGCGTGGCCTCGTCTCAGTGTGGCTCAGCGTAGCCCTGTCTCTATGTGGCTCAGCGTGGCCTCGTCTCTATGTGGCTCAGGCGCGGCCTCGTCTAAGTGCGGCTCAGCGCGGCCTCGTCTCAGTGCGGCTCAGCGCGGCCTCGTCTCAGTGCGTCTCAGTGCGGCTCAGCGCGGCCTCGTCTCAGTGTGGCTCAGCGTGGCCTTGTCTCTCTGCGGCTCAGCGCGGCCTCGTCTCAGTGTGGCTCTGCGTGGCCTCGTCTCTGTGTGGCTCAGCGTGGCCTCGTCTCTGTGTGGCTCTGCGTGGCCTCGTCTCTGTGTGGCTCAGCGTGGCCTCGTCTCTATGTGGCTCAGCGCGGCCTCGTCTCAGTGCGGCTCAGCGCGGCCTCGTCTCAGTGAGGCTCAGCATGGCCTTGTCTCTGTGCGGCTCAGCGCGGCCTCGTCTCAGTGTGGCTCAGCGTAGCCCTGTCTCTGTGTGGCTCAGCGCGGCCTCGTCTCAGTGCGGCTCAGCGCGGCCTCGTCTCAGTGCAGCTCAGCGCGGCCTCGTCTCAGTGAGGCTCAGAGTGGCTTCGTCTCTGTGCGGCTCAGCGCGGCCTCGTCTCAGTGTGGCTCAGCGTAGCCCTGTCTCAGTGTGGCTCTGCGTGGCCTCGTCTCTGTGTGGCTCAGCATGGCCTCGTCTCTATGTGGCTCAGCGTGGCCTCGTCTCTATGTGGCTCAGCGTGGCCTCGTCTCTATGTGGCTCAATGTGGCCTCGTCTCTATGTGGCTCAGCGTGGCCTCGTCTCTATGTGGCTCAGTGTGGCCTCGTCTCTATGTGGCTCAGCGTGGCCTCGTCTAAGTGCGGCTCAGCGCGGCCTCGTCTCAGTGTGGCTCAGCGTGGCCTTGTCTCTGTGCGGCTCAGCGTGGTCTCGTCTCAGTGTGGCTCAATGTAGCCCTGTCTCTATGTGGCTCAGCGCGGCTTCGTCTCAGTGTGGCTCAGCGCGGCCTCGTCTCAGTGTGGCTCAGCGTGGCCTCGTCTCTGTGTGGCATAGCGTGGCCTCGTCTCTGTGTGGCTCAGCGTGGCCTCGTCCTCTATGTGGCTCAGCGCGGGCCTCGTCTCAGTGCGGCTCAGCGTGGCCTCGTCTCAGTGTGGCTCAGCGTGGCCCTGTCTCTATGTGGCTCAGCGTGGCCTCGTCTCTATGTGGCTCAGCGTGGCCTCGTCTCTATGTGGCTCAGCGCGGCCTCGTCTCAGTGTGGTTCAGCGTAGCCCTGTCTCTATGTGGCTCAGCGCGGCCTCGTCTCAGTGTGGCTCTGCGTGGCCTCATCTCTGTGTGGCTCAGCGTGGCCTCGTCTCTATGTGGCTCAGCGTGGCCTCGTCTCTATGTGGCTCAGCGCGGCCTCGTCTCAGTGCGGCTCAGCGCGGCCTCGTCTCAGTGCGGCTCAGCGCGGGCCTCGTCTCAGTGCGGCTCAGCGCGGCCTCGTCTCTGTGTGGCTCAGCGTGGCCTCGCCTCTATGTGGCTCAGCGTGGCCTCGTCTCTATGTGGCTCAGCGTAGCCCTGTCTCTATGTGGCTCAGCGCGGCCTCGTCTCCTTGTGGCTCAGCGTGGCCCTCGTCTCAGTGCGGCTCAGCGCGGCCTCGTCTCAGTGTGGCTCAGCGTGGCCTCGTCTCTGTGCGGCTCAGCGTAAGTCCTGTCTCTCTGTGGCTCAGCGCAGCCTCGTCTCTGTGTGGCTCAGCGTGGCCTCGTCTCTATGTGGCTCAGCGTGGCTTTGTCTCTATGTGGCTCAGCGTAGCCCTGTCTCTATGTGGCTCAGCGCGGCCTCGTCTCTGTGTGGCTCAGCGTGGCCTTGTCTCCTTGTGGCTCAGCGTGGCCTCGTCTCAGTGCGGCTCAGCGCGGCCTCGTCTCAGTGTGGCTCAGCGTGGCCTCGTCTCTGTGCGGCTCAGCGTAGTCCTGTCTCTCTGTGGCTCAGCGCGGCCTCGTCTCAGTGTGGCTCAGCGTGGCCTCATCTCTGTGTGGCATAGCGTGGCCTCGTCTCTGTGTGGCTCAGCGTGGCCTCGTCTCTGTGTGGCTCAGCGTGGCCTCGTCTCTGTGTGGCTCAGCGTGGCCTCGTCTCTATGTGGCTCAGCGCGGCCCTCGTCTAAGTGCGGCTCAGCGCGGCCTCGTCTCAGTGCGGCTCAGCGCGGCCTCGTCTCAGTGCGGCCTCAGCGCGGCCTCGTCTCAGTGCGGCTCAGCGTGGCCTCGTCTCAGTGTGGCTCAGCGTGGCCTTGTCTCTGTGCGGCTCAGCGCGGCTCAGCGCGGCTCAGCGCGGCCTCGTCTCAGTGTGGCTCAGCGTAGCCCTGTCTCTATGTGGCTCAGCGCGGCCTCGTCTCAGTGTGGCTCTGCGTGGCCTCGTCTCTGTGTGGCTCAGCGTGGCCTCGTCTCTGTGTGGCTCAGCGTGGCCTGGTCTCTATGTGGCTCAGCGTGGCCTCGTCTCTATGTGGCTCAGCGCGGCCTCGTCTCAGTGTGGCTCAGCGTAGCCCTGTCTCTATGTGGCTCAGCGCGGCCTCGTCTCAGTGTGGCCTCTGCGTGGCCTCGTCTCTGTGTGGCTCAGCGTGGCCTCGTCTCTTTGTGGCTCAGCGTGGCCTCGTCTCTATGTGGCTCAGCGCGGCCTCGTCTCAGTGCGGCTCAGCGCGGCCTCGTCTCAGTGCGGCTCAGCGCGGCCTCGTCTCAGTGCGGCTCAGCGCGGCCTCGTCTCAGTGTGGCTCAGCGTGACCTTGTCTCTGTGCGGCTCAGCGCGGCCTCGTCTCAGTATGGCTCAGCGTAGCCCTGTCTCTATGTGGCTCAGCGCGGCCTTGTCTCAGTGTGGCTCTGCGTGGCCTCGTCTCTGTGTGGCTCAGCATGGCCTCGTCTCCTTGTGGCTCAGCGTGGCCTCGTCTCAGTGCGGCTCAGCGCGGCCTCGTCTCAGTGTGGCTCAGCGTGGCCTCGTCTCTGTGCGGCTCAGCGTAGTCCTGTCTCTCTGTGGCTCAGCGCGGCCTCGTCTCAGTGTGGCTCAGCGTGGTCTCGTCTCTGTGTGGCTCATCGTTGCCTCTTCTCTGTGTGGCTCAGCGTGGCCTCGTCTCTATGTGGGGGTGGGCCCCGTCCAGTGGAATTATTCTTCCACCTATTTTTGGAGGTCGGCTGCGCCCCCGCCATCTTCATGCGGGAAATGCTGAATCCGTACCCTCGGATTGCGAGTTACGGACGGGGCCTACGCCAAAGAACTTACTGCATGTGGCTTGCTGGGCTGTTAATAAATGCATACTTATTGAGTATCTATTCTCCGAGTCTTTCTGGTAGAACTGACAAAGAACTGAAATAACTGATTTAATCAGATGGGATATATTTAATAGGACTGATATATGAATATACATATAGATATGTATTTAAGGACTGAAAGAAGTTTGCATGTTGTTAATAACTATTGCGTAATTGTGGCTCAATTAATCAGTTTAAAAATGTTTCAGGGGAAAAAAAACTAGAAGACAGAAGAAATATCAGAGAGCACATGCTTTTAGGGAAGAAAGACAAGATAATCACAATAAACCAGTGAAAGGCCAAACAAAAAACTGCATCCAGGAGAGTATCATTAAAAGGGTAAAACAACCTGGTCTAAGAACATAGATCATGCTTTATAAAACCCATTTGTCAGGAAAAGGAGAAAATTTCTTAATACCTTTAAGAAAAAGATACACTGAAGGAAGATAAAGAAAGGCTATGGTTTTCTGGATGAATGCATCTGATGTACAACTGAATGCCACTAATTTGTGGATAGAAGAAGATTTTAAGAAACGGACTTTGAAGTGCAGACAGTGGAAATGTGAACTAGAAATAAAACAATGAGACTGACAGGAGAAGGAGAAGTGAAACCATGCAGAGTCGTCAGCTTTAAGAGAAGATGGGGCAACTGCTTTTCTCCTCAAAAGTCTAGATGAATGTTGTAGGGGATGAAGGGTATGACTTAATCCAGAAGGAGGACACTGAAAATAGAGCCAGGAGACCGGAGATGGACACAAAAGTTTTGCACACTGCTTTTGAGATATCTATCAGAGGACTGACTGAGATGGATTTTTTTTCAGTTATTTATTATCTAATAGTTATCTACCTCATTCAACTTAGAGCTATTACTTATTAATTAATCAGAATATCTTGATAGTTAATAGATGTTACTAGAATGTTAATATTATGTTACTCAACATTATTTATTAATGTTGGAACAGTATTCTAAAGTGTTATTAGGGGCCAAGCACTGAAGGTGCGGGCACCTATTGTATCTGTTCCCGTTCTTATTCTTCTTCTTTTTTTTCTTCCGACTTGGCGTCTATGGCAGCCCATAGAAGCGTATGCGGGAAAGTTGTTTTGGTTTGACATTCTGATAGAGGACATTCCCAACATCAAATACACCAATTTTGGTGTTTCTAACTCATTCCCTCTAGCGCCACCACCTGTCCAAAGTTTCAGAAATTGTATGCTAATAACTTTTGAACCGTAAGGCCTATCAACACAATTCTTTTTTCCTCTGATTCCTGAGCTCATGCCGATTCGATTGCACTCTATGACGTCATTTTCCGTCATAATAGTTTTCCCGCCATTTTGAATTTTCCAAAAAACCTACTTTTTCGAACTCCTCCTAGGCCGTTGCTCCGAATTTCACGAAAATTGAACCAGATCAACTCCAGACCATGACGACAAAAAGTTATGGAATTCAAGTTGATTCGAATTACCGTTCTCGAATACCGCGCAAATAAATTTTACGTAGCGCTTGCAAAAACAGACGTAAGGCCGTATCTCCACAACGCTTTATCGGATTCAGACCAAATTTGGTACATGTCATCACAAGCATGACCTGAGGCTACATGCTGCGTTTCGGCGCAGCGCCACCTACTGGTCCGGAGATATGAAGAATTTATATTTTTGCTTATAACTTCTGAACGGTTTGTCCAAAAATCACAAAAGTGGTCTCGTTAGATTCAGGGCATCGTGCTGAGTCGACTGATATCCAATTTTCCCATATCGGCCATTTTGGCTGTCGGCCATTTTGAATTATGTGCTAAAATGCTGTATTTTATGAACGCATGAACGTATCGTTACGAAACTCAGTATGGGTCATCAGTACAACGCCCTAAAAGTACTCAAAAATTTATGAGACAGCGCCACCTTTTGGTCAAAAGTTATAATGAAATTTCCAAAAATGCTAATAACTTTTTGAATAAATTTGCCTATAGTAATGACACTGATCTCAATAGATTCCTTGGGTTATGCTGAAAACATAGATACCAATTTTGCCATAGTCAATCAAAGTTCCTGTCCGCCATCTTTATTTTCTTTTAAAACCTACTTTTTCGAACTCCTCCTAGACCGAACGTCCGATTTTCACCAAAATCGGATCGTGTCATCTCCAGACTGTGCCGAGTAAAAGTTATGGATTTCGTGTCGATAGACAAAACCGTTTTCGTAATACCGCAGTGGCAAAGTTGAGGCATGATGCCAAAATGACTATTCAGGCTTTATATCTGCAATGCCTTGACATATTGACACCAAACTTTGTATGTGTCATTGTCACTTCACTCTGACCACATCACATCAGTTTCGTAACTGCGCCACCTATTGGTCGAAAGTGATAATCATATTTTTAGTTATTGTATGTGATTTTTCAACCATTTTGCCAAAATTCATCTTCAAATGTCTTTAATTGCTCCTTGCTGCAGTGGGTCTCACACTCCCAGCCACTTTGGCATGTCTTGTCGTCTTGCTTGCGCTTGGCCCCGGTGATTGCTGCTTGCAGCTATATTTGTTCTTGCTTTTGTGTTTGTGGAGACTGTTCTGGAACAGAAGGGATGTTTGACGGTGGGGGCAATTAAAGGGGCTTACATAAGTGTTGATACAATGAGCCTTGTTTTTGAGGAATAGAAACTAAACCCTGGGCTCCCTCTAATGACTGGAACCTGCTGTGCAGTGATTCCTCCATCTAACCAAGAGAACGCATAGCATTCAGAGATTCATAAGAATTTGGTCCAATGTCTGTATGGTACATTTTGTCAGTGATCCTGATTTGGCAGAGTGTTTGTGACCTGTGATTTTATCTGAGACAGAGGCCCAGTGTAGAAATGATTGCTGAGGTAGCGTCTTCGTTAGTGAGCGTGGGAGACAAGAAGCCCAACACATTACCTGCCAGGCAAACTATTAGGGTTAAGATATTGCCTGGAGAGATCAGGACTTACTCAGATACCATTTTGAATTGGTAAATCCGAAATCTTAGTGGCTGGCCAATGTGCATAAGGCGATTTTGAAAACCGAGGCCTGCAACCAGGGCAGAGCTTCTTGAGAATCGGAAAATGAAGGGGCATTATCTCAATCAGCTAATTCACTAACATATATGTTGTGTATTTTTAGATTACGTAAGTTTGCTTTTTAAGGTAACACTTTATTGTGATGGTCCCTTTTGAACATAATGTTGACTACAAATAACTTTGCAACTGTGTCAACTAACTCTCAATAAAATATTACTATTTAGTATTCTGCTTAATATCTGCAAACTCTTTATTGTGATGGTCCTCCAACAGACATTCTACTGACTATAAGTAACTTTGCAAGTACATGTCAACTTATTCTAACCCTACCAGTCTACTAGTAGAATAAGCAGCCCATATCACCCTGTAGCCCAAGACTGGTTGCCCACTGAAGCTAAGCAGGACTGAGCCTGGTTAGTACCTGGATGGGAGACATCCTGAGGAAAAACAGGTTCCTGCTGGAAGAGGTGTTAGTGAGGCCAGCAGGGGGTGCTTACTTGGTCTGTGTGGGTCCTAATGCCCCCAGTTTAGTGACGGGGACACTATACTGTCAAAGAGCACGTCTTTTGGATGAGACGTAAAACCGAGGTCCTGACTCTCTGTGGTCATTAAAAATCCCATGGCATTTCTCGTAAAGAGTAGGGGTGTAACCCCGGTGCCCCTGGCCACATTCCCCCCAATGGCCCTTGCCAATCATGGCCTCCTAATTGAATTGGCTCTATCACTCTCTCTCCTCTCTCCACCTGTATCTGGTGTATGGTGAGCGCACTTGCGCCGTTGTACTGTGGCTGCCGTCGCATCATCCAAGTGGATGCTGCACACTGGTAATGGTTGAGGACAGACCCCGACATGACAGTAAAGCGTTTTGGGTGTACAGTAGTACATATGAAAAGCGCTATATAAATGCCTCATTCATTCATACTAATACTCTGCTAACACTCCACATTCCTGAACATATCCATGTCCACATCCACATGGCAGATGGGAAGACACAGGGCCCTCGTTTGCACCTACTGGCTCCTATTATTTGAAATACACACATGCAGGGCTGAAGGTTAAACAAACCATCCTTATTTGTACTGTCAAGATCAAATTGGGTGTTAACTCTCAGTCATAAAGTGCATCAGAGGCCAAAAACCCAGTGATGATCACAACCAGCAGCAATTACACATCTGCCAGGAACAAACCAGCTCTCCCCCAAGGGTTGATGCCTATGAGTAGTAGCAACAAATAAACAGCTCTATTAGTGCTTTATCTTTTAGAGAGTTTGATGTTTTTTCAGTTTCCTGAAGGTTGCGTAAATGATGTCCTCTTCCTAACACCACACCAAAATATATATGAAATGTGGCACCTTAACAATAAAACTCATGTGCTATATATTCCAAGTTTTCTGCATCTGGGATCTCATGGACATGTACTGTATTTCTCTGCGTTTAACGTCACAGGTCTAGAAAGTTGCTAGCGTAAGGCCCATTTTTGTGGTGTCATCAGTCAATCTCAAAAACAGTTGTGTCCAGAACTAGGTGTCTATGAGCAAAATAGCAGATTTCATATTACATATTTCTGGGGGTTCTGCAACAGATGTCCTAGTGTGTAGTATGGACTGTGAGCGGTATAACCACATGCATGATGTGAACAGCCCTGAGATGTTCAGTTTGAGTGGGTGGAGACGGTTATCTTCAGGTCAAAAAGGCTGACGAATGGATGTGTAGGAGAGCATTACTTTTGCCCTTACAGAATATACTGCACACTGAGCTGTGTATCAGTCAAACCAGCCGTTCCCTGTAGCTGTAATGTAGAAGCAGTGTGTACTGTATGTAAGTAACTTGTTTAATAGGTAGCAGAAATAGTCTTGTTGGAGCCTGGTATTATGTTCCAAATTGTTTTAGAACTGCATCCAATCATTGATGTTATCCTAATTGAACATTGTAACATTTAGTAAAACTGGGCTTAATGGCTCAGAAGATGCTCCTCACAACTGTGAATACAAAACAATCTTTAATGAGATTAAGGATGCCTTAGTAGCGGGGTTTGAAACATGACCAGGTATGTTTTTAAGAATTATTTCTTAAGACAAGTAATGCAGTAAATAAAATTTATGTGAACAAATATATGCGCAAACAGAATTAAATTCTGCTGTAAAGCAGCTCTAGAGAAAACTGTCATCGTCCAGGGCCGGGTTTCCCGATAACGATTTATTTTAGCTCTTAAAGTGTGTATATGTCAGGTTAAATTTTTTATTATGATTGACACAAAATAGTTAGGGGAAATACACGTTTTGACAAGTTGATGTATTGTTTTTGTATGCTTTTCGATACCTAAAGGCAGAATATAAGATGAAAAAGTTCGTTATTTTCAGTCCTCACTTAAAACTGCCCATCCCCCCCAAACGAATCGCCTGACGTCATAACAGGGAGACGTCTCCCCCGCTCGCTGAGCTGTGTTGATAATTGCACGAGTGATAGAGCGAGAGAATGAGTGATTAGGACATTTATTTAGTTATTTAGTTAGTTATTTAAGTTAGGTAGTTAGTATACGCAGGCGTATTTTCACGATGGTGAATTACTGCGTTTGTGCTGGGTGCAAAAACACCGTTAAAACGGTCACAGAGTCCACTGTGTTCCGTGCCTGGGTCAACTTTGTTCGGACCCAAACGCGCCGACTTCAGTGCTGCTTCGGTATCCAAGACTTCGGTCATGTGCAGCGGCCATTTCACTGAGAAGGACTACGCGGTTGGAGATCTCATGAGTTATAAAATGGGATTTAAAACCCGAGACTGGCAGCTGATGCGGTGCCTACGGTGTATGCTACTGTAGTAGATCAGTCGATCGCGCCCGCGCCCCTCTCTCTCCCTCTCCCTCTCTCCTCTCACACACACACACCAACATATTCCAGCATTGCAATCTTTACACCGCAGGCTGTTCATTATAGCCACGGAGCTTCAGAGCTAAGGCGGAGCTACAGATTAGGTGTCCCTAAATAACCCGCGTATAACAGTAAGCCAACGTTAGTTCCGCATGAATTAATTTGCACGCGAGTTTTATTTATTTTCATACCGTGTATTCTCCGTGTATATTCAAGCACCGAACCGTGACGCCCGTACCGTTTCGGTTCAATACGAATACATGTACCGTTCCACCGCTAAGTTATGCCTATACTACCAGACACCTGACCAACTCTCCACTGGTTCTTCTTCACACCAGATATTTATGTTTCTTCGATATGAATTATTTACATTTCTGTTTGGCTCCTTATCTGTCTCCCGCCTGGGAGGCTCAAAATTGTATGGCTGTGGACCATCGTATAGGTTTGAGGGGGATTTTGGATCTCCTCAGACTCAAAACTCTCCATACTTCAATAGAACTTTGTTGGCGCGACTCCCTTGTATGACGTCACAGCTCAGCCCTTGTTTTAAAAATATGATCTTGACAGAAATGGCTATAAATCTTATTGCAGGGCAGTTACAGTAATAATTTTAATGCTAATTACATTTTCACTCAGACATCTAACCCTTATTTAATATATCTAAAAAAAAAATTTAACCTGACATACACACTTTAAGAGCGCTCTCTACGTGCAAGGTTACGAGCGCTCGCGGCAATTCCACGCGCGTTTCCCAAAAATGCACTTAACATGAACGCGCAAGAACGTGTTTTACGTGCTACTTAAGAGTCGCTGTCCATTTGCGAAGTGCTGAAATATAACCTTATATGGATTCCTATTCTGAACGTTTAACCTAATAATCGTCATCTGTTGTGGATTAGCAATCAAGACAAGTCTATATAAAGCACCCACAGGCGGAGGCACTGACAAAATGGCTGGGGAAAAAAAAAAATAAAAAAAAAAAATAAATAGACACCTTTCAAAAAGATTACATTGAAGAGTGCAGGGAGGAAGACGAAGAGGTGGAGGAGGTGGAAGAGGAGGACGACGACTAAGAAATGGGGACCACATGATGGCCAACCAAGAAATCGCCAATACATTGCTGGTTTTCGTGCATGTCATTGACAGACTTTTTTTAATTCATCCCTATTTTGCCCAGTCTTTGAAGCATATTTTCCACATTACTTCTTTTATATATTTTTTTTGTTAATTCATTTAATGTAGGTGTGTATTTCTATCTTTTTCTTCCCTTTTTAATTATTTCATTTATAAATTCATGTAAACAAAAAACGAGTAAAATAAAGTGTACAATAAAGTACAATCAAAACATTATTACTCACGTTGCAGTGTGTTAAATCTAGATAAAAGTGTAATCTGCCGGTTGTCCTGCAGGTGTCCTCATAAATCTGTCTTCTTACGATGCACTTGGGGATGTACGATTACTCCAGAGCACTCGTAGTTCTACGAAGATTTTCAAGGGCTACTTAAGCTACGATGCTTTTGGGAAACAGACCATAATATTAAGATCAGTCGTACGATCGTTTTTACGATCAATTTTAGGCTTACGATGCTTTTGGGAAACGCAGCCCAGCTCAGTTCAGTTCTCATCCAGTCAATAATATCACAGAATGTTACGTGTTCCTTAGTCAAAGTCAAAAGGCGACATGGAGTGGCAAGAAACCTTTGGAGAAACCAAGCTCAGTCGGGGGGCTAGTTCTCCTCTGGCTTAATGAACATAGTGTGCTTATGATTCCAGGCAAGTCATTTTGTGGACTGACCATCCAGAATATTTCATCCAGTTCCTTCTGCTTGAAGATCAGACACAGTGCGCTGGCATTTGGAGGAAAGAGGAGTTTGAAGCTGGCCGAAGGAAGTCATGTAGTAAGTTATTAGTGCATGTTTCATTGAAAAAAAAAAATATATATATATATTTTGACCTTGTAATGTTTAATTAGATTTTCATAACTGGATTTTTCAGAGAAAGTGCAAGAGAGAACTTTTGTTTCATCGTGACTTTAATTTTTTAGCAGTAGGCCAACTGATGACTTTCTTCTGAGGATGAAGGAGTTTGGCCTATTCAGTCAGCCTTAAGTACATTAAAGGGGTCATATGATGTGATTTCTTGTAACTTTAGGGTGTTATGTAGTTATTTGTGCGTGTATAAGATCTGCTGAGTTACAAAGCTCAAAGTCTCAAACTACAAACAAACTCAAAAAAGATACAAACGCTTCATTCAAACACGCCCCCACAAATCTACGTCCGTGTGTGAGTTTCATAACAGCGCCCAAATGTATACGCAAAGAAAGAAGGCGTAACTTCTATTCTCGCTGAATTATTGCTGCCGCTGGTGCCGCAATGTCGTGGAGATGCTGTGTTTTTTTTTTGTTGCGAAAGCCAAACTACTTTTTTGGCCTTCCAAAAGAGGACACAATTATAAAACAGCCGTTAAACTTTATTTACAACACTGTTCCAGAACAGTACAACCAAAATATTCAACTGTGTGCTGCGTATTTTTCAGAGGACTGTTTCCAAAACCTGGGAGAGTACAAGGCCGGCAGTGCACAAGAATCAAGACTGATTCTAAAAAGTGGGACAATTCCATCTTTGCAAGTACAGTCTGGCGCTTCTGACTCACAAACACAGCCTGTAAGTATGTTTTCATATTTAAAAAATTTGCTACTGACTATTCACAAGGGAGTTTGGAGCAGTATAGAGAAGCGCTTGGTTGTTGTTTCTACGATCACAAATAGTATATTATAATTAGTAATTCTGTCCCCAATGAAATAAAACCTTACCAATCTAATATGATCTGGTCCAGTTCGCACTGGCAAAGTTGATCGATCAGCTTGGTCATCTGCATTTTCCAGATCAGATTCTGGCTCGAATTGATAAGGCAGTAACGACATTATCACCTGTCATTATTGCTTTGGGAGCTGATGTTCCAAATATGTCACATCTCAGGCTGTAGAATCACATAGCATTTACGAGACAGGTGACTCCTAAAAAAAATTTAATAAAAAATGAGCTAAGAAAGCAGCATACAGGTCCTGTATGTGCCAGCAGAGCAACTGCCAAAAAGTATAACATTTCCCAGTACCATTTCACCTGTGTGGCCTGTTACTCAGCATGTGATGCGTTGCAAGTTTTTTTTTACTTTCCATCGGTGTTTTGTGATGGAGAATCAATCAAAGTCGAGGATTACTTGTAAATACTTTCCCTAGTTATATATAGGTGTGGCAGGTCAATTAAATTGATCCTGCCTGCAGGTGGCTGATTGATTAATTTGAGCTTGTCCTATCAGTGAACTGGAAGTAGCGCATATAAACCAGCTGGTTAGAGTGTTTTGTGTCACGAGGGCACCGCCCCTTCCCGTGTCGTCATTTTTCGTCGTCATTCAGGTATGTTGGATGTTGTAAGCTGGTCGATCAATGGCATACTGTAGCTAACATTAGCTTATTTCCAGGGCGACATGCAAGTTATCACGGCTGGCATTCGGCTGAGGTTGTAGGCCTACCCTGGATGGTCAAAGCATGGGGTGTTGATGCTTCCCGCCAGTAATGTTTAGTTATCGCCGATGTGCATGCTTGCTGTCCATCTGATTGACGAGATGAGTTTTCAGCCCACATGCGTGTTTGTTGCCTGACTGAGTTGGTTCCCAGAGATCGCACTTATAAGATGTAATAAGGACCGATTGGTCGTGTCTGCACCACCGATTAGTTTCCGTGCTGTTGACTGCGTGGGACTACTTCCGGAGGCGTTGCTGCGTTGCTGCTTTGCTGCGTTGCTGCTTTGCTGCGTTGCTGCTTTGCTGCTTTTGTTTTTGTTTTGCTCCATTTGTTCTGCTGTGGACAAAGGACTGAAATCGCTGTCCTTTGTGTTAATTTTAGTGTGTGTGCAGCCCTGTGAGCCCTTTATTTCAGGGATGTTTCTGTGTCTTGTGTGACACCAGGAAAGTTTCCTTTTTCATTTGTATTAGTTTTTATTTTGTATTTTGACTCAGAATGTAACATGGTAAACTTAAAACTGTGAATATCTCTACTTCAATTTCTGTCTCTTGGAGTGACAATTCTGAGTGTGATTCAACAGTGACAATTCTGAGTGTGTTTCAACAGTGACAATTCTGAGTGTGTTTCAACAGTGACAATTCTGAGTGTGTTTCAACAGTGACAATTCTGAGTGTGATTCAACAGTGACAATTCTGAGTGTGTTTCAACAGTGACATTTCTGTTCCAGGAGCTGAGTGCACAAAGCAGGGGCGGATTGTTGGTGGTGGTCTCCCTCACGAGTGTTGTGTGCTGAGTGGTGTGAGTGTATATGCACAGGTGTACGCCAAAAGGTGACTTGTTGTGGAGGCCTTAAGTGCCCTTATCCACTGCTCTGCCTCGGCTCCTGTCCCGCTGACTCAGGTCGCTCCATGTGTGTTTGTTGAACCACAAAATTGTCTACATTGAGTACTGTTGATGTATGTGCATTTTTATATTGATTATTTATCTATAATAAAACAAATTTTATATTTTTGTACCCATGTCTTCTGCCGTCTTACTGTGGACGAACCTGTGTTTCCTTAAATAACAAAATATATTTTATTGTCCCTGGCAAGATTCCAGGGTGGCGTAGTCGTTAGCAGAGATCATTTATGCTTTAAAACCATTCCACCTATGCTCGTGCCGCTACATTCTGGCGTAGTCGGCAGGATTCCACAGTTGCCAGGTGGAGACGTGGGTAATCATATTGGTTTATATTTGGTGTTTTTGTGTTCCCTTGTGTTTTTTTTTAAAGGCAAAGCAGCAGCGTCTGTCTGGATTGTGGAGAACTTTCCCTTTTACCCGGGATCTCCTGTCGGTGGTGGTAAGTGTCGGTTACTCTGGGCAACTTGGGGCTCAGTTAAGGTGGCAGACAAGAGGCTGCGTTAAAGAAAATGCCTGGGCGTTACCCGGTTGTAGGGTTGTCAGGTCCCCATCTTGTCAAATGGTTGGGTGGATTTTAATTTCGTGTTGACCGACAGCAGCTGAATGGTATCTACTGTTACAGAGTGTAATTGTAAAGTTTGTCGAGCTCATGCACGTTTAGGGGAGTGACCAGTTTGAGTCTTAAAAATATGGCCCGCTGAGGGTTGTCCTTTTTTTGTTACTTGTTTCATGTTAGAGGACTCGTGTATCACTTGTTTCTCGTCATTTAGCCGCCATGTTTGAGGACTCGTGTATCACTTGTTTCTCGTCATTTAGCCGCCATGTTTGAGGACTCGTGTATCACTTGTTTCTCGTCATTTAGCCGTCATGTTTGAGGACTCGTGTATCACTTGTTTCTCGTCATTTAGCCGTCACGTTAAGAGGACTCGTGTATCACTTGTTTCTCGTCTTTTAGCCGTCACGGTAAGAGGACTCGTGTATCACTTGTTTCTCGTCATTTAGCCGCCATGTTTGAGGACTCGTGTATCACTTGTTTCTCGTCATTTAGCCGCCATGTTTGAGGACTCGTGTATCACTTGTTTCTCGTCATTTAGCCGTCACGGTAAGAGGACTCGTGTATCACTTGTTTCTCGTCGAGTAGCCGTCGTGTTTGAGGACTCGTGTATCACTTGTTTCTCGTCATTTAGCCGTCATGTTTGAGGACTCGTGTATCACTTGTTTCTCGTCATTTAGCTGTCATGGTAATAGGACTTGTGCATCACTTGTTTCTCGTCAATTAGCCGTCATGGTAAGAGGAATTGTGCATCACTTGT